>KZ067934.1:2062-12976 GCA_002091845.1 Anopheles cracens
CGATGTCCCCAGCTTCCAGTCAGGGTGGAAAAGCTGACACGCAACACACGGGCGGCAGAAGAGGAACAAAAAAAAACACATTAATGCCCCGTTCCCAAGCGCGGAACCGCTAATTAGTAACAATTAATTTTGCATCAAACCACCGATCGAACTCCTGCTGGTGCTGGGGTTGGTTTGCTTCTCTTTTCGCACCGGCCCACAACCCACCGATGTGGACCAGACACCTAAGCTGGTGTTTTGATTATGGTGAGACCCGCATAATCACCCCGACGGTGACGGTGACGCGCCATGAGGTCCTCGCCAAACACCAAACGCAACAACAACAAAAAGTGTCGTTTTGGGTGAAAATGGACGCCCAGCAGGAGTTTGTTTTCGGCGGGGCCTGGGCGTTCCGTCTCTTATCAGGCGCTTTATCACAACGGTTTTGTTAGCGGGTTTGGGACGGCACACACACACGCACATGCACACGCACATGCACGACATAACGACAAATTGGTTGGGGTGTTTTTTTTTTATGATAGCGCGACAGTGCGCGCGACAGCCAGAAGACAGCTTTTGCATTTCGCTCAAAGGCGTCTTTATAGTCGGGTTTGCTGATTGATGGAAGCTGTTAATTTGATTGCGAACCGTAATGACCGTCCCGCCAGGATCGTCGCGAGGTCCGTTGCACGGGCAAGAGATCTGTTATGCATAGCTTATAATAATGGTGATGAAAATTAACTTTTAATTTAGATCACTTTCGAGCGTTGTTTTTCGTTGTGCGTTCTTGATTGCGATTGAAGCTGCGCTATGAGGAGGGGGAGAAAAAACTACGTGTAAGATAATAAATCGATACAGCTTTTCCTAGGCACCGGGAGAAGTTTAACAAGCATGTGATAAATGGCTTTCCATTTGCTGGGAAAATGCATTTCTTTCCCATTTTTAATGCATGAAAATTAAAGTCTCTCAGCGGGTCCGTGATGGCGAGCAAATTTATGCGTACGGGAGTGTTAAAATTTTATTCCATGTAATTTGCGTGCCATTGTAATCAGACGAGCATGCGAAAGTTTTCGATTGATTTTGTGATTTTTTTCAATTTCAAACTTTATTTTGTTCTTCACTGCGAGATATTCGTGCTTGGGTAGGATAAAAAAGTACTTAGATGTGCTTATTTTTTACGTAAATGGAAGCTTTCGCTTGCATCTCAAAGTTTCATAAAACCGTGAATATCCTTTTGCAGCTGCGAGGATCCATTCGTTTTAATTGTAATTGATATTAGTTTTTGCAGCGGAACAGTTTTCCGAGCACGCTAACGAGCAAACGCACCGGCTTATTATTTGGCCATTTCGCTTACCCGGCCCTTTGCACCTACCTTGGCGCTTGCTGGTTCGCGAGCAAACCTTTGCTTTTAATTAAACTTTTGTACGCTACATATCCCCCACCCCCGGTCCCCGTTCTGGAACGTTGTAATTAATCTTGGCGAGGGGCGCAAATTGGCGACACTCCCATTTGCGCCAAGGGACACGATTCGAAGCGATTCATCAGCGCGGCGATGCGCATCACCTGGCTGCGCATTTGCGCGAAGGAGGATATTAATTAACGGTCCCGGGTGTATCGGGCGCTCCGAAATGGCGTTCGAAAACGGCACCGGAGCCTCCCAAAAATGGAGATTTATACTCCGCCAAGCGTCAGCTCCCTTTGCCCGCTCCGGCGTCCTGGCTCGATAAGCGTCGCATAATTAATTAGAGGGATCTGTGAAGAATTAAATTCAATTAATCTGCACCGGCGGACGACACCGAACGCGGAGCGCTTTCGCCAGGCGCCTGGGAAACATGATAATTTTCACATGCACGCGCTTTTGCTTTATTTTTCGCGTATCTCGCGCGCGAAGCTCGCGCCTTATCAGTCCCGCGCGGTTCGGGAGTGTATTCCTTTTGCAAAGTGCCATTGATGGCACGGAACGACGCATCCTCGCGCCGGCGAAGGTTCCCCAAAAATGCAACGAAAAGGAAGTGCCACGGTGGGGCTTGTTTTTATCGGCGCGCTGGTCACCCAAATGGCAACATGGCTGGATGCGCGTTGCGCATGCCCGCTGCAACCCGATACAGTTGATTAATTCTGCACATGAACGTTGATAAATCGCTCCAGATAGAGAAGCCGGGGCTGAGTAATTTTGTGCAAACACGGTTGCACACTCGACGGCTGCATTGTCGGGGGGATATTTTTATTGAATTTTAATATTTTTTTTCTTCTGCGCCCCCGGAAACTGTGACGCTTCTTTTGGTGAGGATGGCCTTTTTTTTCTTGCTCCGGCTGCGGTTGGCTCGTTTGGGCAGCGAGTGGTGACCATTTTTAGCATTAATGTGCGTTCGTCCTGTCGTTCGGTGCGCGATAGCCTGGAGTGTTATTTTAATGCGCACTGCTTGGTGCAAGCGCGTACTTGGTTTATAGGAAAATACGGGAAGAAAACGAAGTTGGGCTACAGGTACCTAGTTGAAGATAAATCTTGATATTTTATTATTTAATTTGATTAAAATTAATTGTACTGAAGATAACACTTTGTTACTCACACCTTTGATGCTACATAAATGCGCGATGTGATTAAAATATTTGTTATAATATTCAACGTCAACAACTATTCAATTTGAATCGTTATAGCAAAAGTTTATAGCTTGTGTAGACTGTATATTCCCTCTGTGTCATATAATTTATACCTAATGTCTTCTTGTTTAGAAAATAAAAAAATATCAAGTAATTAATATGATATTTAAAATTCTCTCGTTCACAGAATGTTCTCATGGTGGATACAGAACCGTCCGGATTCAATTTGCTCGTTTTCTTTAATGTAGTTGTTGACTTGTTCATTCTGGCCCACAATGGGTACATTATGCAAAACGATACACATTTTAGTCATGCATGCGCATACCTTCCTTTTTCATCGTCTCCCGTTCCATGTGGATTTAGTACTTAAACTCAAAAGAAATCTGTCAAAAAAGCTATACACACATGAAGCATTACCGGAAAATTAACTTCATCAATCATTTAAATCGTCCTACGTGAGAGCGGGAGCGAAAGTGTGCCAAAAAAATATTGAGCTGTCTGGACAGAAATAACATATCAATTTAACGGTTGGTCAAAATAAATTTATCAAATTTATTTTATTTCAATCAACGCTGCGCAAACACACAAAACACACCCGGTGAAAAGCCCGCGAGGTTTCGGGCACACGGACGATACGCACTCTGCGGAGAGGAAGGCAAAATCTCGGGAAATAATGCCCGGCAGCTACAATTTGTTCCACAATTTATTCCGACCTGGTTTGGGGCCAGCAAGCGCAGTCCTTCCATTAAACGGTGACCGCCCTTTCGGTGTCCCACGGAAACCACGAAACTACTCGGTGGGATTAATTTTTTCGATGCAGTCGCGCGGCTGGTCACCGAGTGCATCGATCGAGAGAGGTTAAAAAAAATCAATTCGTTTATTCATACGTTTCCATTGCGGACAGTGAAGAATTACTCGAGTCGTTATTTTTGGCATGCAGCAGTTTATCGTTAAAGATTCAATTTTGGAGCCTTTTTTTCGTTAATGCGATCGAGCTCCGTGCCCCAGTAACAGCACTGCTGCTGCTGCTGCTGCTGAGTTCACATTTTATTTTCGCTAAAATATAGTGTGATGCTCATGACGCATAATCGATCGGATGGTCGCTCGAGACGCACCCGATTCCGGCCCGGTTTGGGGCTATGGCTTGCTTAATTCGAAAATTATACAGAAACATCATTATTAAATGTGTCCGAGGATGTTGCGCTGGTTGCGCTTATCGCACCGGAGGGTTTCGGTGGATGGATGCAAATTGAAAAATCGTGTGATATCCGTTTATGAGCAGTTGAGAGTCGATAATTTGGTACCGTGCGAGAAGAGAGCGTACAGTTCGAGGGGACGTAATGGAGAAAAGTGTTTTTTTTGTGGAGTTTTATAATGGCCTGCTGTCATCATCAAAACAAGAAGCTCCCTGGAATTATTACCAGTGGAAGGATCCACGGAAAGAAGCAAAGGAAATGGCTGTACAGAAATATGTTGGAATTTAAAAAATAAAAAAAAAAAAATATTTTGCTAAAATAGGGTACGACGAAGAGTGATTGGAATCATAGTCTAAAAAATTGAATATTTTTGTTGCGTAAATAAGCTTATTATTCTTATAATCTTTATGAACTTTAAATTAGGTAGAATTTATGAAACTGATGTCGCAAAATTCTAATGAAAAAATAAAAAAATAGCTGGAAATTCTTTATGATTCTCATACAGTTATCAAAATAGTCAACGTTTGGAAGAAACTAATGGACAAAGGCTACATTTCTTTCAAATATCTAATTCCACAAGCAAACAAACCGTCCCATTAACCCGCCCATTGCTGTCGTGCACGAAGTGCCATTTTTGCCGTGAACTGCAATCGACAAAAAATCGCCGAAAATTATGATGATTTTCTCCAACAACGCGGGCAAGTTGGATCGTTTATGAAGTAACAATTGATTTTACAAGACGCAAAATGGCATCGTTTACCAATTTAGCCAAGCAGTAAACATTATAATCAACCGCACAGCCGCTCGCGCAAGTACGGCCGGTTAGGTGCTGCGTCATCTGATTTCTGTGAAAAACTGCCGAAAAAAAACAACATCGCCAGCTATTTCGTTCGATTCCGTGGATCTGTGCAATGTCGGTTTTATGGGAAACATGCGCGGCCGAAAAATCGTCGCCCGATGTCTCTATGCCCGATGGGCATCGGTTTATTGCGGTAGGGCAAGACGGAGAGGACCCCGAGTGCGATCGTCCCCGGCGCATCCCTTAACGGTCGCTTGAGGCTTTAAAGCAACGCTGCAAGGGAGCGTTGTCCACGTCATCTTGTGGCACGGTGTGAGCGAACGCCGAAGATGACTGGCGTATTGAATATATTTTTAATAATCATAAATTGTGGTAAATTACCGGTTGATATCGAGCGGGCAGGCGGGTGAGCTTTGGGTTCGCCGTGCGGGCTCTCCGATGGGGATTCTGCACGAAACGATGCCGGCGAGCTGGCGCGTTTCCGTCGCGGGACTGATCTCGATCTTATCATCACCAGCCAGCCGGACCATATTTTGGGCACGTTTAGCGTTCGCATTTCTCCGTTGATCGATCGAATCGGTTCACCACGACCTACCGCGACAACGATCCGCTGGTTTCGTGTGTGATGACCATCGTGCTGATGATGATGGTAATGTGAGGCACCGGCTCGCATGATGAAGCATGCAGAAGCAAAACGATGGCGTTTTTCTCGAAATAATATACGCACCCGTTGCGAGGGGGAGAGTAAGAAGGATGGACAAAAATAACAGCACTCCAAACACGATCGCGTGAGCCCGTCTGGTTGTCAACCTGGCGTGGCACACAAAACGTCCAACCGTACCGATCAGCCCATCCTTACCCAGCATTTTTTTGTGTCTCCTAGGGAACCATGCTGGGTCAGACCGTACAGGAGGAGAAAAAAATCCGGCCCGAACAAAAGGGGCCATCAAGGAACCAGAAGTGGAGCAGCCGCGGTTGTGCCGAGAGGGGTAAGTTGAAATAATTTATTATTATTGTTATGATAGCTGACCAAATTGGTCTCGTAAGCAGCACCTCGAGGGCTTACTACGAATCGATCGCGTTCGTCGCTGACACGGGCGTTGAAGTCGCTTTGTGCGAATCTACGCGCTTCGTGTTCGCGCGCTCACCCCAGCGGACGCCGATTTCATTGATAAGCGTTCGCCGTGTGGTTTCGCCACACGATGGGAACGAAAAAAAAAACCGGGGAGAAGATTGAAAATGGTACCGATATAATAAAACACCGGATGAACGAAACACGACCGCGACGATGGGATGGGTAACGATCGCGGCTATTCAGCAGCAGATGGGATGTGGAAATGGGCCGTATCTCATACTTGTGGTGCGCTCGTAACCATCCTCCAGATCGATCGTAAAGCACCAGGAAACGTGTCGATCTATTAAGAAAAACTTTAACACAAAAAATACTAGACGAACCCTGAACGAAAGGGAACGATAAAAAATTGGAGCAAAACTAACTGTCACAATAACGGCGTAACTTACGACCGGATTCGTCGTAATTAAAAGGTGACAAATGTGTGGCTAGAGGATGTGGAAACTTTCACGTGACTTCAGAGCGCGTTACAGATAAAAACAGCTGTTGAAATTACATCCGCGTTCATTTTTGCGTCGTACCACCAATGTTAATTATTTGATAGGTTTTTATGCTTTCATTGATCTTCGCTAGGATTGGCAATGTCCAATGACTGCGTTTTTGGCACGCTGTATCAGCTGAGGTGAGATTAATTGGCACCCTTCTGAGGATTGTTTAGTATCACTTACATCACAGCGGGGTGTGCACCGTTCGTTGAATGAGATATTGAGTGATTATCGGAGAAGAAGTATCCACACAACCTCTTCCCTTCTATTTTGCCAGTTTCATACGTTTGAGACAATGTTGCAAAGCTTTCCTATCCCACTTCTCCATAGACGGCAGAGAAGATATTCGTCGCTTGTCTGATCGGTAGACACAAGCGACGAACCTGTCGTTAAAACAAGGCACGCTGTATCAGCTGAGGTGAGATTAATTGGCACCCTTCTGAGGATTGTTTAGTATCACTTACATCACAGCGGGGTGTGCACCGTTCGTTGAATGAGATATTGAGTGATTATCGGAGAAGAAGTATCCACACAACCTCTTCCCTTCTATTTTGCCAGTTTCATACGTTTGAGACAATGTTGCAAAGCTTTCCTATCCCACTTCTCCATAGACGGCAGAGAAGATATTCGTCGCTTGTCTGATCGGTAGACACAAGCGACGAACCTGTCGTTAAAACAAAACGATCATATTGCAGCCATTACGAAGATAAATGCAATACTTTCTGTTTTCCTTTTTGCTGAAGCTCACACAATTAATACGTGATTTATTGACCCGCTTTTTTTTGGATCCTCCGCTCCAAAACCAACCCGGGCAAAATGTGAGGGTACGGATAATTAAGTCACAATTCCGTGCCAAGCGTAAGAAACCATGAAGACATCGACGAACAGACGTTCTAAAGCTTTGCGTTTTATAATTGAACTTTTTATAGCACCTTCCGTCAGCCCGGCAAAAACGGGCATCAACGCGATCGTTAAACGTTCTTCTGCGTAAACGCAAAGCCATCAAACTGTCCACTGGCGTCGTGTTTGACTTCCTCGTAATGAGAGGCGTAAGGGTGAGTTCTCGCTGCCTTTCTCTCTCTCTCTCTCTCTCTCTCTCTTTTCCACGGTTCGTGTTCTGCGAAACAAGCGAGAGTGATTTACCATTTACCCGGCAGCCTGTTTTCGCTCGTGTTTGGCATAAAATTGAGGATCAATTTTCCTACATGGAAGCGAATCGTTTTACGACAGGATCGACCGGCCCGGTACGCGGTTGGCAAACGCTCCGAAGCAGATGATGCGTCGTGCTGCAGTCGCATGGCAGAAAGTCGGATGAACGTCGTAAAAAGGATACCACCCGTTGGGAGAAAGGAACGTGTCTGGAAGGGGTGGATTGAGGAAGCTCGAAAGTGACTCTGATGAACTCAGCTCAGGTCCTGATATGGAGCCGTACATCCAGCATGCTGCTGATACTCATATAAGTTTCCTTTTTATGGCCATTCCGTAAAACTAGTCTCTAAATTCAGACAAAAATTGTATTATTTCTAAATTTTCTTAAAGAAAGTATGTACGATCAAGCTTTAAAATCACAGTACAGCTATTACCATAAGCTTCACCTAAAACAGGTAATATCAGCTGCTTTCTTACACACCAATAAAACTTTCGTCAATCAATCACTGCCCCTTTCAGTCGATCATTTCATATCACGTCATGGTTCACGATGCTAAAACCAACGCTAAGCTCATAAACATCACCACAGCGCAAGCAAAACGGATGCAGAAACAAATGTCCCGGTGTCTAGACGACCGTCGTAACTGATTTCGTACCACCCAAACAGCAGACACACTCCAACAACCGATACGATCGGTACTATCGGGGTCCGGCCTCCCACTCGCAATAGTTATATTTTTTAATCACTTCTCCCACAAAGGATCGATTCGTTTTCTTCAACGCTCCGTTCGCGCGCAGCTACGAAACGCGATGAACGTGACGCTTCCCATATCGCGTCTGACCGGGGCTGGCCCCGGCAAAGTTAGATGGGGTGATTGCGTGTGACCAGACCGAAAAGAAACAACCGATGTTAATGTTGGTTTGTGTTTCTTTGTTTGATTAAAAGAATGGACAATCGGAACGGTGGAGAAAGGATGATCGAGGTGTGATAGTATGACAGTGTTGCTTATGCAAAAAATAGTATGAAATGTATTAAACACAAGAATGGTCACCATTAAACGAGCGCCATTCTCCTTTCCACCGGCGATCAGCTGCAAAATTGAGACACTTTGCTCTTCGGCAGCGGGTAAGCTTAAGCTCCAAATCCGAAGCACGCCCACGTCCGCATCCAGCACGGGCAGGCACACTTGTGACAATAAAAAAAAGCTTCAATAAAAGAGTCAACATTTGCGTAAATCCCACCAACGAGCAGATCGTTTTCGGAGCCAAAGAGATTAAAAACTATATTCGCTTTCGTTGGGAGGGGATGATTTTCGTGCGTGTTCGAGCTGCTTCATGAGGGGACGGCTTCAGTGCGTGCTCGTGCAGCAAGTGTTGCAATGTAACGTAAATTATGATTTATAACACTTGATGCTTGGAGTGAGAGAAAAGGACATTCATGTCATCAATGTTTTATTTTCAAGTATTACATAACGATTGCGAAAGCTGTAGGAAATCTGATATTTTTAATTCATTACAATATTTTTCGAGTCTGAAAAAAAACTCTGAAAATAAAATGGAGTCTGCTTACTTTTTGTTGTAAAATATGCGGAACAGGTTGTATTAGTTTTGCAGTCATGATAGATGACTAACTATACCTCCTGAAAAGTCGCCTATCTAACGAGTTCGAAATACCTGTTTCCTGGGATAGGACAGAAAACGAAACAAAAACGCCCTTCTGAGACGGTCTCATCTATTGAAGACACATAAAAAAACATATCATCAGCAGTTATTTGCTATAAAAGTCATAAACAGGTTCACCACATTCACCCACCCGAAGCCGGCACGGCTGTTTGGATGTGGAACCATTTGTTTTAGTCGTTTTTTGGCGCGTGCTATCACGATAAGCATGAGGTCGCCTCCAAAAAAGGTGCAAAACCGGAGAAGAAATAAACACGCTCTAAAACACGAGGCAGAAAAGTTATAAAAAAACTAAATAGCTGAAACCGATTTCAACCGTAAAAATACTTTTGAGCGTGGGTTAGATCGGCAGGATTGGCAGCGAAGAGTCAAAGCCAACACGAAATTTCCGCCTCGCGACGGGATCGATCCCTCACACTCACTTTCCTCGTTCGTCATAATCGAAAATCGTGCGCGTTTTCGTATTGGCACCTTTATTCCTTCTGCACAAACACACACACACACAAACGTGGTTCGAATCATACGCGCTCGTGCGCGGCATTGCGTAAAGGACACACTTTCGCTGAGGGTGCAATAAATGTTGATTATTTTTTATTAGGATTATCGGCTCGTTATTTTGAGATTATCGGCCTACACGGGAGTGGAGCTAGTGGAACCGCCTAGGTCGGACGACAAACATTCCATTAGCAGGGTGATCGATGATTGAGCGGCAGTCGTTATGGATGTAAAGTTCAAGGAAATAATGTTTCCGATGGGATCAGAGACGGACGTCTGCATTCCGTGCTTCGTCTACGTTGGAGTAAGCTTCGGTGCGGTAATGTATTTTTTTCTTATTTCAGAACGAGGAAGCAACCGTTTCAAGGATAGCTTCTTAATGAAGGTAAAATATAAAGACGGTACCGGTACTTAGAACATAACCATAAGCGACGAACCCTTCGCCGGCGAACGAAAACTCATTTGCTATTGATACCTTTTCTAGGCTTAAAGAGCCACAGGCATACTACATATACAAAGCATCCAATGTGCGTAACGCTCTGCTTGATCGAGCACCTGTACGGCGCGCACCAAATGGACGTGCTTCTCAAGATCAAGATTCCATTAAGACATCAATCAAACACTTGACGCCATAAATCAGCCGCTTGTTCGAATCGACTGGGGAAATTGATTCCGAAGGAATTAGAGTCGAAATTAATTAAATCGTATAAAGAAAAAAAAACACACACACATACAAACATACATGCTCAGGCTCCCTTTTCAAGCAGACAAAGTATTGCGGAGATTCTGCGCCGAGTTTGTGGGTAAGGTGATACTTACCGTCGGCATCGATGGAGTATATCGTTAGCCGTAGCTTGAGCGCAGACAAAGTGACCAGACCGAAAAGAAACAACCGATGTTAATGTTGGTTTGTGTTTCTTTGTTTGATTAAAAGAATGGACAATCGGAACGGTGGAGAAAGGATGATCGAGGTGTGATAGTATGACAGTGTTGCTTATGCAAAAAATAGTATGAAATGTATTAAACACAAGAATGGTCACCATTAAACGAGCGCCATTCTCCTTTCCACCGGCGATCAGCTGCAAAATTGAGACACTTTGCTCTTCGGCAGCGGGTAAGCTTAAGCTCCAAATCCGAAGCACGCCCACGTCCGCATCCAGCACGGGCAGGCACACTTGTGACAATAAAAAAAAGCTTCAATAAAAGAGTCAACATTTGCGTAAATCCCACCAACGAGCAGATCGTTTTCGGAGCCCACCTGTGAGCGTCAACCGAGGACGCGGGTCATTTGAAGCGAAATTGAAGCATAAATGTCGGCAATAGAGATAACACCGCCCGGGGGAGGGGAGCCAGGCGGACGCCGGTCCATCATCACCGAAACGGGTTTCGTCACAGAAT
>KZ067934.1:17720-28800 GCA_002091845.1 Anopheles cracens
GGCCGGAGGAAACAAAACCGCCCGTTTGACGTTCGGCTAGTGCGCGAGATCAAGTTTCTTCCTAGCATTACCCCCGCAACGCACAAAAAGTGCAAAAAGTGATGACAAAAACTAGCACCTACCTACCACAGAAACGGCTCGGAAGATTTATGCGCACGGTGAAGGTTAATTACCTTACTTTAACAAATTTATTCACCACCGTAAGGAGTGAGGGCGAGGCGAGCGAAGCCAAAAAAAACAAGCCCATACAGGAACATTAAACCCCGGCCCCGGCAGCCAGCCCGTGCAGTGTCGCACGAGCCAAAACGACTGCGCCCGGCGCGGTAACAGTGCGCTAATCTCCTGCAAATATCCACCTGACCCAAGCGATCTATCTGCGTTCGGTTGTTGTTGTTTTTTCTCTTCTGGTGGCTCACTCCTCGCAGCTCCATCGGCGAGAGGAAGTTTAGATCATCCCTCGCCGGGGACTGGGGAAGTTTTTCTTGGCCACGAGTGACCCATCATCTCTGGGATTAGCCACCCGACTTTCAACACACATGCCTTACTTTTAACGTGCCGTGGGATAGAGCGTGCCATTTTGATAGAGTTATTATGAGCTGTCTGTTGGTTTTTTTCTCCCATTTTTTGCTTTAAATTTAATGTGTGCGCCGAGACAACACTGACGCTCAACAACCGAGCGATCGTCGTTGGTGTATTGAGTGGCTCTTAGAGAAGATTTACTAGCTTTGTGATGGGGGTGTTTTTATCTGCCTTTAGAAATGTAGGTTGTTTCAGCAGAAGACGAGGCGAGAAGACGTGTCGCATCTTCATAGCTCGTTTGGGCGGTGGACAATCGTTTAGATAAAAATTGTCAAAAACATTAGCAAAATAGCTATTCCTAAAGCGCTCGAAGACTCTTATGTTTATTTCAGTGTCAATGACGCATCGATGGAATGAAAAGGGTTCATGCTTCACGCTTAACTCCATCGCTCGAAAGATTGATTAACTGCTGTGTAAAACGCCTTTCTGTGTTCTGTGAGCCCAATCGAACCATAGAACATAAATATAACACGTTCTTAAGCACGCTTTAATTCGTCGCCAAAGGTTTCCGCCGCGAGTCCATCATACCCCCTTCCAAACTGATCCTGTACTAAACAGAACCAATGACTCGAATCGAACGTGTTGCGTGCTCGCTCGTCAAACCGCTGACAAACGGCTTCACCAGCGGGCGCTAACGATATACTCCATCGATGCCGACGGTAAGTATCACCTTACCCACAAACTCGGCGCAGAATCTCCGCAATACTTTGTCTGCTTGAAAAGGGAGCCTGAGCATGTATGTTTGTATGTGTGTGTGTTTTTTTTTCTTTATACGATTTAATTAATTTCGACTCTAATTCCTTCGGAATCAATTTCCCCAGTCGATTCGAACAAGCGGCTGATTTATGGCGTCAAGTGTTTGATTGATGTCTTAATGGAATCTTGATCTTGAGAAGCACGTCCATTTGGTGCGCGCCGTACAGGTGCTCGATCAAGCAGAGCGTTACGCACATTGGATGCTTTGTATATGTAGTATGCCTGTGGCTCTTTAAGCCTAGAAAAGGTATCAATAGCAAATGAGTTTTCGTTCGCCGGCGAAGGGTTCGTCGCTTATGGTTATGTTCTAAGTACCGGTACCGTCTTTATATTCCTTCATTATTAAGAAGCTATCCTTGAAACGGTTGCTTCCTCGTTCTGAAATAAAAAAATACATTACCGCACCGAAGCTTACTCCAACGTAGACGAAGCACGGAATGCAGACGTCCGTCTCTGATCCCATCGGAAACATTATTTCCTTGAACTTTACATCCATAACGACTACCGCTCAATCATCGATCACCCTGCTAATGGAATGTTTGTCGTCCGACCTAGGCGGTTCCACTAGCTCCACTCCCGTGTAGGCCGATAATCTCAAAATAACGAGCCGATAATCCTAATAAAAAATAATCAACATTTATTGCACCCTCAGCGAAAGTGTGTCCTTTACGCAATGCCGCGCACGAGCGCGTATGATTCGAACCACGTTTGTGTGTGTGTGTGTGCAGAAGGAAGAAAGGTGCCAAAACGAAAACGCGCACGATTTTCGATTATGACGAACGAGGAAAGTGAGTGTGAGGGATCGATCCCGTCGCGAGGCGGAAATTTCGTGTTGGCTTTGACTCTTCGCTGCCAATCCTGCCGATCTAACCCACGCTCAAAAGTATTTTTACGCTTGAAGTCGGTTTCAGCTATTTCGTTTGTTTTATAACTTTTTTGCCTCGTGTTTTAGAGCGTGTTCATTTCTTCTCCGGTTTTGCACCTTTTTTGGAGGCGACCTCATGCTTATCGTGATAGCACGCGCCAAAAAACGACTAAAACAAATGGTTCCACATCCAAACAGCCGTGCCGGCTTCGGGTGGGTGAATGTGGTGAACCTGTTTATGACTTTTATAGCAAATAACTGCTGATGATATGTTTTTTTATGTGTCTTCAATAGATGAGACCGTCTCAGAAGGGCGTTTTTGTTTCGTTTTCTGTCCTATCCCAGGAAACAGGTATTTCGAACTCGTTAGATAGGCGACTTTTCAGGAGGTTTAGTTAGTCATCGATCATGACTGCAAAACTAATACAACCTGTACCGCATATTTTACAACAAAAAGGAAGCAGACTTCAATTTATTTTCTGTTTTTTATTTAGTTACAAGAAACTTATTTGTAATGAATAAAAATATCAGATTTCCTACAGCTTTCGCAATCGTTATGTAATACTTGAAAATAAAACATTGATGACATGAATGTCCTTTTCTCTCACTCCAAGCATCAAGTGTTATAAATCATAATTTACGTTACATTGCAACACTTGCTGCACGAGCACGCACTGAAGCCGTCCCCTCATAAAGCAGCTCGAGCACGCACGAAAATCATCCCCTCCCAACGAAAGCGAATATAGTTTTTAATCTCTTTTTTTCCTCCTCCCGTATGATTATCTACCATCAAAGTGCGTATCTTTGCTCCAGAATCGGTGGCCCCCATAAATCATCCCACCTCGGCGGTCACACAGCGGCCAACCCGGTCATCATCTCGGATCGTCTCGCATCGATCGCATCATATCATCACCGCGGCCTGCCGCTGCCGGGAAGGGTTTTGCGAACGTCCTTGTGTGCGGAACGCACGAACTGATTGCCTATCTGCCGGCGCAATGAATCCCGTACCTCATTACTCAAAATAAATATTTGCATAAAGCTTTATGACCGTAATTCTTGCTCTCATTTCCTTTCCACTTATGACACGGTGAAACGCAATCACCCCATCTAACTTTGCCGGGGCCAGCCCCGGTCAGACGCGATATGGGAAGCGTCACGTTCATCGCGTTTCGTAACTGAGCGCGAACGGAACGTTGAAGAAAACGAATCGATCCTTTGTGGGAAAAGTGATTAAAAAATATAACTATTGCGAGAAAAATGAATCGCAATTATGAGAAATGTTGCGCATAAGTCGAGTTTTACTTATTTTAAATGAACAATGAAAACAAAGTAGAAATACAATAATTTTACTAAAACCCATACAAACATACTTGTAAACAATCTTTGAAATGCAACAATAATTTTAACCCATTTATTACCTCCATGTTGCTCGTATGTTCAGCATCACTAAAAAGTCAAAACACGCGCCCACTTCGACGTTCGAGGAAGATTCACTGCTTTACAGCCCATCCAATACAATCCACCCCTTCCAGACACGTTCCTTTCTCCCAACGGGTGGTATCCTTTTTACGACGTTCATCCGACTTTCTGCCATGCGACTGCAGCACGACGCATCATCTGCTTCGGAGCGTTTGCCAACCGCGTACCGGGCCGGTCGATCCTGTCGTAAAACGATTCGCTTCCATGTAGGAAAATTGATCCTCAATTTTATGCCAAACACGAGCGAAAACAGGCTGCCGGGTAAATGGTAAATCACTCTCGCTTGTTTCGCAGAACACGAACCGTGGAAAAGAGAGAGAGAGAGAGAGAGAGAGAGAAAGGCAGCGAGAACTCACCCTTACGCCTCTCATTACGAGGAAGTCAAACACGACGCCAGTGGACAGTTTGATGGCTTTGCGTTTACGCAGAAGAACGTTTAACGATCGCGTTGATGCCCGTTTTTGCCGGGCTGACGGAAGGTGCTATAAAAAGTTCAATTATAAAACGCAAAGCTTTAGAACGTCTGTTCGTCGATGTCTTCATGGTTTCTTACGCTTGGCACGGAATTGTGACTTAATTATCCGTACCCTCACATTTTGCCCTGGTTGGTTTTGGAGCGGAGGATCCAAAAAAAAAGCAGGTCAATAAATCACGTATTAATTGTGTGAGCTTCAGCAAAAAGGAAAACAGAAAGTATTGCATTTATCTTCGTAATGGATGCAATATGATCGTTTTGTTTTAACGACAGGTTCGTCGCTTGTGTCTACCGGTCAGACAAGCGACGAATATCTTCTCTGCCACCTATGGAGAAGTGGGATAGGAAAGCTTTGCAACATTGTCTCAAACGTATGAAACTGGCAAAATAGAAGGGAAGAGGTTGTGTGGATACTTCTTCTCCGATGATCACTCAATATCTCATTCACCGAACGGTGCACACCCCACTGTGATGTAAGTGATACTAAACAATCCTCAGAAGGGTGCCAATTAATCTCACCTCAGCTGATACAGCGTGCCAAAAACGCAGTCATTGGACATTGCCAATCCTAGCGAAGATCAATGAAAGCATAAAAACCTATCAAATAATTAACATTGGTGGTACGACGCCAAAATGAAAGCGGATGTAATTTCAACAGCTGTTTTTATCTGTAACGCGCTCTGAAGTCACGTGAAAGTTTCCACATCCTTTAGCCACACATTTGTCACCTTTTAATTACGACGAATCCGGTCGTAAGTTACGCCGTTATTGTGACAGTTAGTTTTGCTCCAATTTTTTATCGTTCCCTTTCGTTCAGGGTTCGTCTAGTATTTTTTTGTGTTAAAGTTTTTCTTAATAGATCGACGCGTTTCCTGGTGCTTTACGATCGATCTGGAGGATGCTTACGAGCGCACCACAAGTATGAGATACGGCCCATTTCCACATCCCATCTGCTGCTGAATAGCCGCGATCGTTTCCCATCCCATCGTCGCGGTCGTGTTTCGTTCATCCGGTGTTTTATTATATCGGTACCATTTTCAATCTTCTCCCGATTTTTTTCGTTCCCATCGTGTGGCGAAACCACACGGCGAACGCTTATCAATGAAATCGGCGTCCGCTGGGGTGAGCGCGCGAACACGAAGCGCGTAGATTCGCACAAAGCGACTTCAACGCCCGTGTCAGCGACGAACGCGATCGATTCGTAGTAAGCCCTCGAGGTGCTGCTTACGAGACCAATTTGGTCAGCTATCATAACAATAATAATAAATTATTTCAACTTACCCCTCTCGGCACAACCGCGGCTGCTCCACTTCTGGTTCCTTGATGGCCCCTTTTGTTCGGGCCGGATTTTTTTCTCCTCCTGTACGGTCTGACCCAGCATGGTTCCCTAGGAGACACAAAAAAATGCTGGGTAAGGATGGGCTGATCGGTACGGTTGGACGTTTTGTGTGCCACGCCAGGTTGACAACCAGACGGGCTCACGCGATCGTGTTTGGGGTGCTGTTATTTTTGTCCATCCTTCTTACTCCCCCCCTCGCAACGGGTGCGTATATTATTTCGAGAAAAACGCCATCGTTTTGCTTCTGCATGCTTCATCATGCGAGCCGGTGCCTCACATTACCATCATCATCAGCACGATGGTCATCACACACGAAACCAGCGGATCGTTGTCGCGGTAGGTCGTGGTGAACCGATTCGATCGATCAACGGAGAAATGCGAACGCTAAACGTGCCCAAAATATGGTCCGGCTGGCTGGTGATGATAAGATCGAGATCAGTCCCGCGACGGAAACGCGCCAGCTCGCCGGCATCGTTTCGTGCAGAATCCCCATCGGAGAGCCCGCACGGCGAACCCAAAGCTCACCCGCCTGCCCGCTCGATATCAACCGGTAATTTACCACAATTTATGATTATTAAAAATATATTCAATACGCCAGTCATCTTCGGCGCTCGCTCACACCGTGGCACAAGATGACGTGGACAACGCTCCCTTGCAGCGTTGCTTTAAAGCCTCAAGCGACCGTTAAGAGATGCGCCGGGGACGATCGCTCTCGGGGTCCTCTCCGTCTTGCCCTACCGCAATAAACCGATGCCCATCGGGCATAGAGACATCGGGCGACGATTTTTCGGCCGCGCATGTTTCCCATAAAACCGACATTGCACAGATCCACGGAATCGAACGAAATAGCTGGCGATGGTGTTTTTTTTTCGGCAGTTTTTCACAGAAATCAGATGACGCAGCACCTAACCGACCGTACTTGCGCGAGCGGCTGTGCGGTTGATTATAATGTTTACTGCTTGGCTAAATTGGTAAACGATGCCATTTTGCGTCTTGTAAAATCAATTGTTACTTCATAAACGATCCAACTTGCCCGCGTTGTTGGAGAAAATCATCATAATTTTCGGCGATTTTTGTCGATTGCAGTTCACGGCAAAAATGGCACTTCGTGCATGACAGCAATGGGCGGGTTAATGGGACGGTTTGTTTGCTTGTGGAATTAGATATTTGAAAGAAATGTAGCCTTTGTCCATTAGATTCTTCCAAACGTTGACTATTTCGATAACTGTATGAGAATCATAGAGAATTTCCAGCTATTTTTTTATTTTTTCATTAGAATTTTGCGACATCAGTTTCATAAATTCTACCTAATTTAAAGTTCATAAAGATTATATGAATAATAAGCTTATTTACGCAACAAAAATATTCAATTTTTTAGACTAAGATTCCAATCACTCTTCGTCGTACCCTATTTTAGCAAAATATTTTTTTATTTTATTTTTTAAATTCCATCATATTTCTGTACAGCCATTTCCTTTACTTCTTTCCGTGGATCCTTCCACTGGTAATAATTCCAGGGAGCTTCTTGTTTTGATGATGACAGCAGGCCATTATAAAACTCCACAAAAAAAACACTTTTCTCCATTACGTCCCCTCGAACTGTACGCTCTCTTCTCGCACGGTACCAAATTATCGACTCTCAACTGCTCATAAACGGATATCACACGATTTTTCAATTTGCATCCATCCACCGAAACCCTCCGGTGCGATAAGCGCAACCAGCGCAACATCCTCGGACACATTTAATAATGATGTTTCTGTATAATTTTCGAATTAAGCAAGCCATAGCCCCAAACCGGGCCGGAATCGGGTGCGTCTCGAGCGACCATCCGATCGATTATGCGTCATGAGCATCACACTATATTTTAGCGAAAATAAAATGTGAACTCAGCAGCAGCAGCAGCAGCAGCAGTGCTGTTACTGGGGCACGGAGCTCGATCGCATTAACGAAAAAAAAGGCTCCAAAATTGAATCTTTAACGATAAACTGCTGCATGCCAAAAATAACGACTCGAGTAATTCTTCACTGTCCGCAATGGAAACGTATGAATAAACGAATTGATTTTTTTTTAACCTCTCTCGATCGATGCACTCGGTGACCAGCCGCGCGACTGCATCGAAAAAATTAATCCCACCGAGTAGTTTCGTGGTTTCCGTGGGACACCGAAAGGGCGGTCACCGTTTAATGGAAGGACTGCGCTTGCTGGCCCCAAACCAGGTCGGAATAAATTGTGGAACAAATTGTAGCTGCCGGGCATTATTTCCCGAGATTTTGCCTTCCTCTCCGCAGAGTGCGTATCGTCCGTGTGCCCGAAACCTCGCGGGCTTTTCACCGGGTGTGTTTTGTGTGTTTGCGCAGCGTTGATTGAAATAAAATAAATTTGATAAATTTATTTTGACCAACCGTTAAATTGATATGTTATTTCTGTCCAGACAGCTCAATATTTTTTTGGCACACTTTCGCTCCCGCTCTCACGTAGGACGATTTAAATGATTGATGAAGTTAATTTTCCGGTAATGCTTCATGTGTGTATAGCTTTTTTGACAGATTTCTTTTGAGTTTAAGTACTAAATCCACATGGAACGGGAGACGATGAAAAAGGAAGGTATGCGCATGCATGACTAAAATGTGTATCGCTTTGCATAATGTACCCATTGTGGGCCAGAATGAACAAGTCAACATCTACATTAAAGAAAACGAGCAAATTGAATCCGGACGGTTCTGTATCCACCATGAGAACATTCTGTGAATGAAAGAATTTTAAATATCATATTAATTACTTGATATCTTTATTTTCTAAACAAGAAGACATTAGCTATAAATTATATGACACAGAGGGAATATACAGTCTACACAAGCTATAAACTTTTGCTATAACGATTCAAATTGAATAGTTGTTGACGTTGAATATTATTGCACATATTTTAATCACATCGCGCATTTATGTAGCAGCAAAGGTGTGAGTAACAAAGTGTTATCTGTAGTACAATACATTTTAATTAAATTAAATAATAAAATATCAAGATTTACTTTCAACTAGGTACCTGTAGCCCAACTTCGTTTTCTTCCCGTATTTTCCTATAAACCAAGTACGCACTTGCACCAAGCAGTGCGCATTAAAATAACACTCCAGGCTATCGCGCACCGAACGACAGGACGAACGCACATTAATGCTAAAAATGGTCACCACTCGCTGCCCAAACGAGCCAACCGCAGCCGGAGCAAGAAAAAAAAGGCCATCCTCACCAAAAGAAGCGCCACAGTTTCCGGGGGCGCAGTAAAAAAAAAATATTAAAATTCAATAAAAATATCCCCCCGACAATGCAGCCGTCGAGTGTGCAACCGTGTTTGCACAAAATTACAAAAAAAAATATTAAAATTCAATAAAAATATCCCCCCGACAATGCAGCCGTCGAGTGTGCAACCGTGTTTGCACAAAATTACTCAGCCCCGGCTTCTCTATCTGGAGCGATTTATCAACGTTCATGTGCAGAATTAATCAACTGTATCGGGTTGCAGCGGGCATGCGCAACGCGCATCCAGCCATGTTGCCATTTGGGTGACCAGCGCGCCGATAAAAACAAGCCCCACCGTGGCACTTCCTTTTCGTTGCATTTTTGGGGAACCTTCGCCGGCGCGAGGATGCGTCGTTCCGTGCCATCAATGGCACTTTGCAAAAGGAATACACTCCCGAACCGCGCGGGACTGATAAGGCGCGAGCTTCGCGCGCGAGATACGCGAAAAATAAAGCAAAAGCGCGTGCATGTGAAAATTATCATGTTTCCCAGGCGCCTGGCGAAAGCGCTCCGCGTTCGGTGTCGTCCGCCGGTGCAGATTAATTGAATTTAATTCTTCACAGATCCCTCTAATTAATTATGCGACGCTTATCGAGCCAGGACGCCGGAGCGGGCAAAGGGAGCTGACGCTTGGCGGAGTATAAATCTCCATTTTTGGGAGGCTCCGGTGCCGTTTTCGAACGCCATTTCGGAGCGCCCGATACACCCGGGACCGTTAATTAATATCCTCCTTCGCGCAAATGCGCAGCCAGGTGATGCGCATCGCCGCGCTGATGAATCGCTTCGAATCGTGTCCCTTGGCGCAAATGGGAGTGTCGCCAATTTGCGCCCCTCGCCAAGATTAATTACAACGTTCCAGAACGGGGACCGGGGGTGGGGGATATGTAGCGTACAAAAGTTTAATTAAAAGCAAAGGTTTGCTCGCGAACCAGCAAGCGCCAAGGTAGGTGCAAAGGGCCGGGTAAGCGAAATGGCCAAATAATAAGCCGGTGCGTTTGCTCGTTAGCGTGCTCGGAAAACTGTTCCGCTGCAAAAACTAATATCAATTACAATTAAAACGAATGGATCCTCGCAGCTGCAAAAGGATATTCACGGTTTTATGAAACTTTGAGATGCAAGCGAAAGCTTCCATTTACGTAAAAAATAAGCACATCTAAGTACTTTTTTATCCTACCCAAGCACGAATATCTCGCAGTGAAGAACAAAATAAAGTTTGAAATTGAAAAAAATCACAAAATCAATCGAAAACTTTCGCATGCTCGTCTGATTACAATGGCACGCAAATTACATGGAATAAAATTTTAACACTCCCGTACGCATAAATTTGCTCGCCATCACGAACCCGCTGAGAGACTTTAATTTTCATGCATTAAAAATGGGAAAGAAATGCATTTTCCCAGCAAATGGAAAGCCATTTATCACATGCTTGTTAAACTTCTCCCGGTGCCTAGGAAAAGCTGTATCGATTTATTATCTTACACGTAGTTTTTTCTCCCCCTCCTCATAGCGCAGCTTCAATCGCAATCAAGAACGCACAACGAAAAACAACGCTCGAAAGTGATCTAAATTAAAAGTTAATTTTCATCACCATTATTATAAGCTATGCATAACAGATCTCTTGCCCGTGCAACGGACCTCGCGACGATCCTGGCGGGACGGTCATTACGGTTCGCAATCAAATTAACAGCTTCCATCAATCAGCAAACCCGACTATAAAGACGCCTTCGAGCGAAATGCAAAAGCTGTCTTCTGGCTGTCGCGCGCACTGTCGCGCTATCATAAAAAAAAACACCCCAACCAATTTGTCGTTATGTCGTGCATGTGCGTGTGCATGTGCGTGTGTGTGCCGTGCCAAACCCGCTAACAAAACCGTTGTGATAAAGCGCCTGATAAGAGACGGAACGCCCAGGCCCCGCCGAAAACAAACTCCTGCTGGGCGTCCATTTTCACCCAAAACGACACTTTTTGTTGTTGTTGCGTTTGGTGTTTGGCGAGGACCTCATGGCGCGTCACCGTCACCGTCGGGGTGATTATGCGGGTCTCACCATAATCAAAACACCAGCTTAGGTGTCTGGTCCACATCGGTGGGGTGTGGGCCGGTGCGAAAAGAGAAGCAAACCAACCCCAGCACCAGCAGGAGTTCGATCGGTGGTTTGATGCAAAATTAATTGTTACTAATTAGCGGTTCCGCGCTTGGGAACGGGGCATTAATGTGTTTTTTTTTGTTCCTCTTCTGCCGCCCATGTGTTGCGTGTCAGGTTTTCCACCCTGACTGGAAGCTGGGGACATCG
>KZ067934.1:30887-66418 GCA_002091845.1 Anopheles cracens
AAGCCGTTTTTGATTACCTCATCCGTAGGGTGGCGCAGGGAACGTGAACACTGAAGAGGAAATAATAATGTATGCATAATATTTAGTGCAACGCGAACATGTGGATGGAAGGTGAAGGATGACAAAAACATTCAATGACAATACTGTATGCTTTCCGAATGAGATATGTTTTTTTATATAAATTCGATAACTATACACTGAATAGTGCATAATTTTGAACACCGTATATAATACACGGATTAGATTCTACGATTAATTATTGAAAGATGAACAATCAATTCATTAAAAAGATTGTTTCAGTTAAAGTACAAATCTGAAGAAGGAAATAAACTTCGTAAGACTTGAAACCCTTTTCTGGACACAAATGTTAATTCATTTGGATGATGCAAACATAAATTTATCAAGATAAAGAGCTCATAAATCCATACATTGGTCAATAAAAAATATTTAAAATGTGTTGGTGAAAGGTACTGCTCCATTAAGGCTTTAATTACAATCAAGAAGTTTCTAACACCTAAGTAGTTACCTTCTCAAACTTAAATCTAAGTATTACTGTTGAAGATTTTCTTTGAATTTTGAAAGATATTAGAAAAATATTTCGTTGTAAATAAAATAGCTATTTCAGCTATCAAATCCAACCCAGAACATCTATTTTATTAACATTCTGCTTGAGATGTTAACATTGCACTGCCAACCAAGAGGAACCAACCCCTCAGCTACTGACTGGAAAAATGAAAAAATGCTCACCATTTCACCTCCTCCGACCGAAACGAATGAGAAAAAAAAAACACCAACCCGCTCTCATAAAGTTGAGCCATTTTTAAAGCAATAAATTTTTACGTTATTCCGCTTATTGGCAATTTCACGAGGACTATCAACGGGACCTGGGCTACTCCCGTTACCGCAACGTTTT
This sequence comes from Anopheles cracens, assembly GCA_002091845.1. Taxonomy (NCBI): domain Eukaryota; kingdom Metazoa; phylum Arthropoda; class Insecta; order Diptera; family Culicidae; genus Anopheles; species Anopheles cracens. The sequence continues at coordinate 31,801 of KZ067934.1, forward strand.
ACCACTGTTTTTTTTTTGTTTTGCTGTTGCTGCTTTCCTTCGAACCGAAAACCGCCGGCTACCATGCTTGCAAATGGAGCGCAGATAATGCGAAATGATACACTTTGCATAATGAGCTATCACGCGTCCGCACGTCCTGCAGCGCAAAGGGAGGGTTTAAACACAGCCCCGACCGTATCTGGGGCAGCCTGCTAGGGGCTCCAACCGGACACAGAATTCAATTTCGGACGCCCGCCACCGAATCGCATCGGCCATCGCAATGACATCTTCGTGGTGAAATTATGAACCGATGGTGCGAAAATGGGTACCGTCCCGAAGGACGTGTTTTCGCACGAGCAACAGCAACAGAAGAGGAAGGAAAAAAGACAGTGATTCCCCGTATCCTCCCAGGCTGATAAGGCACGGATGGGTGGAGTCATTTTATTTTAGTATCAATCGAGCGCTCGTGAAGCGAACCAGGCGGAATTCTCGATCGGACGCGTCGTTTCACTTTCAAATAATCGCATCATCGCCACCGGATGCATCGCGATCCCCTGTACTTTGGTGTGCGGCGGAAAAAAGTGCGATCGTTTCGAAAATGGCAGCGGGCAGAAAATATTTACGACCGACAGATGCAGAAATCACTCACGCCCGGTCGAATTCGGCATTCGGAATTCGATTCGCTTTAATTTTTGAGATAGTACCGCGCGCAATTATAAGCCGGCGAAATGCACACGGTGTGGAGCTGGTGGTCAGAAGGACTTTTTCTTGTTTCAACTTGATCTATTATCAGACATTATACAAGATGAAAAAAAGATTAAAATATTTTATAGAAAAAAAAATCTTATTCCGGCAACGAACCTTCTTTTTTTCAACAAAAGCTCTTCTCAAAAAGCTCTTTTCAACAAAAAGCCATCTGAAGATAGTACTTCTAAACAATAACACATATAGTAATAAAATACTAATAAAACTCATTTAGGTTCCAGCAGGCTCAATCTCCCATTTCTATAGTTGCTTTAGCATTACAATGCTATAATTGTATCTCCTCCTTGATCGAGGACTTCCATTTTGTCCATGCGCTGACCCACAGTGCGCTCAGCTTCCCATCACATCACACTGCCTCAGTGCCGTCGCACGGCAATTGCAACACCACGGCACGAAAAATGCAATTAATTCAACACCAAAAATCGATCGCGACCTGCGAATGATGATGCGTTCCGATGGGTGATATTAAATTATCTGCCCAATCCAAAAGTGTAGGGTATCACACCCATGGGCTGAAAAAAGCGCAACAATTTCGAATATGCTCCTCCGGCACCTCCGGCAGAAGGTGTCGGATCCCATACGCACACACACACACACACGCACATCGGGGGCCAGATGGGAGAGAAATCAACTTCGATTCAATTTCTTCGCAATGATTAATGGCGTATCGAAAGGGTCAAAAATCGCATCGCATTTTCGCAATCGGCACTGGAAGCTGGCTCAATCAGTGTGTCCATTGTTGCCCAAGCTGCCCATATCTCACGCCGCGTACGGTGAGCGTGTACGCATCCCACATTACAATGCCCGCACAAGTTCACATACTGCATTGCCAACAACAACGACAGCAACTGTAAAAAAAAAAATGCCAGACATGTGTGCATTGTTGCGAATTTTTACGACCTAGCCCACCGAGCCAGCCAGCCAGGTTCGCATGCGTGCACTTTGGCAGTTCGCTCACGGGAGCAGCGGGCTCGGTAAAAACGATAAAAATCGCGACCACCCCTAGCAGGGCTGGTGGGCGCAATCGTGCACCGTGCGCTCCTTCGCACCGCACAAATCAGCAAAAACATGAAGAAATGTTTTCGTTTTTCGGTTCCCAGCTTTGCGGGGTTGCAGGCACTTGTTGCCTTTATTTCATGCCCGCGTACATATCGATCGTTCCTGCCACCCCACACTCCGGTTGCCCTGGACCCGGGCGGTGTGCGATGATGCCTCACGTGGCGTTGTTTGTCTTGGCGATGGCCGTATGCATTTGTTTGTTTTTCCACCCCGTTTCACACAAGTCCCGAAGTGCTCGGGGCGGGCACCGTCGCGGAATATAATAATGATACACAAAATTGCATTTATCATTGGTATAGTTGTGGCTTTTTTCTGTTTCTTTCTCTCTTTTTGCTCCCCATTTCACCGAGGGGGAGTTTATTATTTTTATATTTCACTCGCTTGTTAACACGCCGCTTCCTCCGGAACCACCGTCGCCACCGCCGACGCCAGCCCATGCTTTGGTGGTAAATTTGGCCAATTTTTATAATATTTCTTCCCTGCCTACACCCTCAAGCGGGGCGCGTTATCTGTTGGCTTTTTTTTTGCTGTTTGTACACCCCAACAAACGAATCGAAGTTTAAAACATGTAGCTCAATTTGCTCGCCTTTGTTGTCGCCCTGAAGATACGCGAACTTTTAGCAAACGGACGATGCGTCTTTTTTTGTTGCTGTTGGTGGTGGACTTTCTTCTCCGGCATGTGTGGAGTATCGGGCTGCGCCGATCGCTGCGGTGTGGCAACCGATCGTTATCGTGTGATCCAATTGTGGTTAATCGTTTTTCGTGACGAAGTAATTTGAATTCGAAGAAGCCCATTAATCGAGCATGGTATGCATGGCCGGGCCGGGCTTTTCGTGTGATTAATTACACCCAGCTAGGGTTGCGGTGCGTTTTTAAATGGGAAGCAAATTTACGGCACCACATTATGGCCGAGCCGACGAGAAGGTGCTTTTTTGTCGCTGTAATAAGATCATACGGAAGGGCATACGATGCGGTCCATCACAGACATCTCCTTCGAGTATGTGAACATGACTATGATAGTGTCGAAAATGTAACTAAAACCCAATTATTATGCAATGAACATGGTCAAAAAACTTCATTCAAATTCCAAAATAGTGTGCTCATCATCGAGTGGATTCAGAGGAATCTTTGTAGTTCAACAAACGCATTTAAACAATTTTAATTATTATTTTGAGTGATATATTCAAGCTTGGCTCTATGTTGTATATCCATAATTAATACAAAATTTCCAAACAATATCGATCTTTTTCAAAACAGACGATCATTTCCTTCCGAGTTCACCATTTAAGAGTAATACTAGAAGAACATTGATCCTTCAGTTCCAATAATTATTCTTCGTGCCCAGGTTAGGATGGGGTTCTGGGACAAACATAAGTTATGCAAACTGTAGATATGCTAGCATTGTATAGGTTTTAAAGTATGTTCTTGTGCTGTGGGGTAATTATCCCATCACTTCAGCAAAACTCCGTCTTGCATTCAACTCTTTTGTTCGCATTTATCGATGCCTTCTCCAAAACACTCTACTCTGCCATACATCAATACCAGACAAACCCCTTGTCATGAGACAAATAGTTGCCTTATATGCGTAACAAATGACGATTTTATTGCCACCATGCTTGCAAATGGAGCGCAGATAATGCGAAATGATACACTTTGCATAATGAGCTATCACGCGTCCGCACGTCCTGCAGCGCAAAGGGAGGGTTTAAACACAGCCCCGACCGTATCTGGGGCAGCCTGCTAGGGGCTCCAACCGGACACAGAATTCAATTTCGGACGCCCGCCACCGAATCGCATCGGCCATCGCAATGACATCTTCGTGGTGAAATTATGAACCGATGGTGCGAAAATGGGTACCGTCCCGAAGGACGTGTTTTCGCACGAGCAACAGCAACAGAAGAGGAAGGAAAAAAGACAGTGATTCCCCGTATCCTCCCAGGCTGATAAGGCACGGATGGGTGGAGTCATTTTATTTTAGTATCAATCGAGCGCTCGTGAAGCGAACCAGGCGGAATTCTCGATCGGACGCGTCGTTTCACTTTCAAATAATCGCATCATCGCCACCGGATGCATCGCGATCCCCTGTACTTTGGTGTGCGGCGGAAAAAAGTGCGATCGTTTCGAAAATGGCAGCGGGCAGAAAATATTTACGACCGACAGATGCAGAAATCACTCACGCCCGGTCGAATTCGGCATTCGGAATTCGATTCGCTTTAATTTTTGAGGTAGTACCGCGCGCAATTATAAGCCGGCGAAATGCACACGGTGTGGAGCTGGTGGTCAGAAGGACTTTTTCTTGTTTCAACTTGATCTATTATCAGACATTATACAAGATGAAAAAAAGATTAAAATATTTTATAGAAAAAAAAATCTTATTCCGGCAACGAACCTTCTTTTTTTCAACAAAAGCTCTTCTCAAAAAGCTCTTTTCAACAAAAAGCCATCTGAAGATAGTACTTCTAAACAATAACACATATAGTAATAAAATACTAATAAAACTCATTTAGGTTCCAGCAGGCTCAATCTCCCATTTCTATAGTTGCTTTAGCATTACAATGCTATAATTGTATCTCCTCCTTGATCGAGGACTTCCATTTTGTCCATGCGCTGACCCACAGTGCGCTCAGCTTCCCATCACATCACACTGCCTCAGTGCCGTCGCACGGCAATTGCAACACCACGGCACGAAAAATGCAATTAATTCAACACCAAAAATCGATCGCGACCTGCGAATGATGATGCGTTCCGATGGGTGATATTAAATTATCTGCCCAATCCAAAAGTGTAGGGTATCACACACATGGGCTGAAAAAAGCGCAACAATTTCGAATATGCTCCTCCGGCACCTCCGGCAGAAGGTGTCGGATCCCATACGCACACACACACACACACGCACATCGGGGGCCAGATGGGAGAGAAATCAACTTCGATTCAATTTCTTCGCAATGATTAATGGCGTATCGAAAGGGTCAAAAATCGCATCGCATTTTCGCAATCGGCACTGGAAGCTGGCTCAATCAGTGTGTCCATTGTTGCCCAAGCTGCCCATATCTCACGCCGCGTACGGTGAGCGTGTACGCATCCCACATTACAATGCCCGCACAAGTTCACATACTGCATTGCCAACAACAACGACAGCAACTGTAAAAAAAAAAATGCCAGACATGTGTGCATTGTTGCGAATTTTTACGACCTAGCCCACCGAGCCAGCCAGCCAGGTTCGCATGCGTGCACTTTGGCAGTTCGCTCACGGGAGCAGCGGGCTCGGTAAAAACGATAAAAATCGCGACCACCCCTAGCAGGGCTGGTGGGCGCAATCGTGCACCGTGCGCTCCTTCGCACCGCACAAATCAGCAAAAACATGAAGAAATGTTTTCGTTTTTCGGTTCCCAGCTTTGCGGGGTTGCAGGCACTTGTTGCCTTTATTTCATGCCCGCGTACATATCGATCGTTCCTGCCACCCCACACTCCGGTTGCCCTGGACCCGGGCGGTGTGCGATGATGCCTCACGTGGCGTTGTTTGTCTTGGCGATGGCCGTATGCATTTGTTTGTTTTTCCACCCCGTTTCACACAAGTCCCGAAGTGCTCGGGGCGGGCACCGTCGCGGAATATAATAATGATACACAAAATTGCATTTATCATTGGTATAGTTGTGGCTTTTTTCTGTTTCTTTCTCTCTTTTTGCTCCCCATTTCACCGAGGGGGAGTTTATTATTTTTATATTTCACTCGCTTGTTAACACGCCGCTTCCTCCGGAACCACCGTCGCCACCGCCGACGCCAGCCCATGCTTTGGTGGTAAATTTGGCCAATTTTTATAATATTTCTTCCCTGCCTACACCCTCAAGCGGGGCGCGTTATCTGTTGGCTTTTTTTTTGCTGTTTGTACACCCCAACAAACGAATCGAAGTTTAAAACATGTAGCTCAATTTGCTCGCCTTTGTTGTCGCCCTGAAGATACGCGAACTTTTAGCAAACGGACGATGCGTCTTTTTTTGTTGCTGTTGGTGGTGGACTTTCTTCTCCGGCATGTGTGGAGTATCGGGCTGCGCCGATCGCTGCGGTGTGGCAACCGATCGTTATCGTGTGATCCAATTGTGGTTAATCGTTTTTCGTGACGAAGTAATTTGAATTCGAAGAAGCCCATTAATCGAGCATGGTATGCATGGCCGGGCCGGGCTTTTCGTGTGATTAATTACACCCAGCTAGGGTTGCGGTGCGTTTTTAAATGGGAAGCAAATTTACGGCACCACATTATGGCCGAGCCGACGAGAAGGTGCTTTTTTGTCGCTGTAATAAGATCATACGGAAGGGCATACGATGCGGTCCATCACAGACATCTCCTTCGAGTATGTGAACATGACTATGATAGTGTCGAAAATGTAACTAAAACCCAATTATTATGCAATGAACATGGTCAAAAAACTTCATTCAAATTCCAAAATAGTGTGCTCATCATCGAGTGGATTCAGAGGAATCTTTGTAGTTCAACAAACGCATTTAAACAATTTTAATTATTATTTTGAGTGATATATTCAAGCTTGGCTCTATGTTGTATATCCATAATTAATACAAAATTTCCAAACAATATCGATCTTTTTCAAAACAGACGATCATTTCCTTCCGAGTTCACCATTTAAGAGTAATACTAGAAGAACATTGATCCTTCAGTTCCAATAATTATTCTTCGTGCCCAGGTTAGGATGGGGTTCTGGGACAAACATAAGTTATGCAAACTGTAGATATGCTAGCATTGTATAGGTTTTAAAGTATGTTCTTGTGCTGTGGGGTAATTATCCCATCACTTCAGCAAAACTCCGTCTTGCATTCAACTCTTTTGTTCGCATTTATCGATGCCTTCTCCAAAACACTCTACTCTGCCATACATCAATACCAGACAAACCCCTTGTCATGAGACAAATAGTTGCCTTATATGCGTAACAAATGACGATTTTATTGCCCTTTTTTGCAAAATCACCTTCACCCTGCTCAAAGCCGATTTTTTCTCCCATTCTCTATAGAAACAGGTTCCAGCAGTGTGCGTGCAACATGCCCCCGAAAAAAGAAGATGCATTTTTTTGGCGAATCCGTCCACCTCTCGCAACGCGACGCACATCTCTGTCCCCAGCAACGCTTCCAATGCGCTTCGCAATAAATCTTCCACCGGCCAATTCTTTATCGCCTCGTTTTGTACCGAAATCAACGCGTCCTTTCTCTCGGAATCCATGCGCACCTTCAGCAGAAACAAAACCAAAACCAAAACCACATGCCACATGGGCTCCGGCACGGAACAAAATTGCTAATTTGAAAATTTCGCTTTTACTCGGCAACGATTAATAAATTTGATAAGCGACAAAATTTATGAGTGTTTTATTGAAAATCTCTCACCATCGCACCATCGGCGCGAAACCACGGCGACACATTCACCTCCGGACGGGCCCGGTTGCCGGTTGCAGCAGTTGGAACATGCACCGCATAACGAACCCGCCAATTCGCAACTTCACACGCCACATTGCAGCTCGGCAATGCACCACACATGCCAAAAATTACAACAGCAACAAAAAACGCCAAAAAACCCTGCAGGGTACTCAGACCACTCGGTGCTATCTGCCGCTGTGTGTTCGTGTCACTGGAGAGCATTCTCCCTGCGTACGACTCATTGAAGTCTCCTGGTTGGTGGCTCAAGGAGCGTCCAGCCCTCGGCGAATCCCACAGTCCGGCAAAACGCACTGATAAATAAATTATTTATTTCCAGTCAGATTTTTTCGCCCAAGTTTGATATGAGCAACATAAATATTCATATAATTGTCAACCAATAATTTATCATCTCGTTTGCTCGTCGTCGTCGTGCTCGTCGTCGTCATGGCCATCTCTCGAACTCATCCCTTTCGTAACGACGTTGGTGATCTGGTATTTGCTGGCCGTGTTTCAACTCATTCGGAGTAGGAAAAATGCATACAGAAATACCAAAGCCAGACGTCCGCCTCCTTTCGCGCCCACCGGGCACCCGCGGCGCGGGCATCTTCATCGGCCGGCGTTAATAATTGGCAGACGAATGATCACTTTATGCGTGAGGGCAAAGCATGCGATACAAAATGTGCCAGCCACGGCTTCAAGGTTGCACTTGTGCGCATAAAAATGCACCTCGAAACAATTATACAACACACCTTCCGTCGGGCGGGACGGGCCTGATGCTGTTTTTTCCATTCGAATGACGGGCGCAGCATCGTGATAATAAATTCCACTCAAAAGGTTGTTCAATTTTATTGACTCGCTGGTAACGATCGTTAATAAACATATCATTTAGAACGCAACATGCTCACGCGAAAGTTTACGCGAGCCACGCTCGGGAATATCTCATTCCGCTGGGGTGAGATTACGAGCGATATAGAAATATTAACTGCTGAATAATGAACCCTTTTTTGTGTGCTCACAGGACGAATTTCCACATATTACGTATAGGTAGACTGATTGAACGATTTCCTTTCCCACACCAGATACGCAGCTGCATCGGACTGATAAAAACGGCGCAATCCTTCAACCCCTCAGAAGCATTCCTTTTCCACCGGGTACGGCATTTTAGGGCCGGCGTTGCATTCGACCCCGAATGCGATTATCACCGAAATGATGCTCATGAATTTCGGAAATGGCCAATATTCTTCACTGTCAGTTTGGAAGGACTCACTTCGAGGAGGCACAAGAAACAAGTTTAGTGATAAAGCGCGGAAGGATACCTCCGCGGAATACCTTCCCAAGGCCGTCTGGCGGCTCTGATGGGTTGCAGTTTCTTTGTTCGATTTTTTTTTGTTACTTGCTCGTATTATTAATATTTGGTTCGCTCACCGCAAGCGTGACTACGTGGCACCGGCGTTCGGTAATCACTTCCAAACCGATAACGTGAGATGCAAATTGAATTCCGCCGCACCAAGCGCATCGTACCAGAAACCGAAGATAGAAAGAAAAAAACGTTCAAAAGGAGGCACGAGGCGTACAGTGCAGAGTATAATTGTAAGGATCTTTACTTAATATAAAAATAAAAGCACATTTCAATTTTTGACTCTTATTATAATTCAACGTTAATTTAACTCCAAAATTCAAAAATTTCATTTTCACTTCACTACCTAGACAAACTCGAGCTCAATTTGTATCCTGTTCTTGTTTATAATACTATTAAATCACCATTATTTTTTTCGTTATTTCATTTATCTACATGTTAGTAAACCCGCTGCTTTTAATGAGCTGTTGCGAATCGTTATCAATATTGTCAACAAACCGATCGCTGTCATGATCGCGTCGGTTATCATGACAACGGTTCGATGAAGCACACACTTATTTATGGCGTTTATGGCGTTTAGAGGCGTTTATGGCGTTATGAGAAAGTTTATAAATAAGAGCGAAGGACGCGCCTTCGCTCTTTCCAAACTAAAACCCTAGTGAATAAAGACGAATTTTGTGGCCGTATTCCACGGACCTACAGAAACTTTAAATTCAGGGTTTTAATTCACAACAATGAGCATTATTTTAAAACCCAACACTATAACTTTAACTCCCAGCACTGTCACGAGAGAAAGGGCTCACCCGGCGAAACGCAACGCGGAAAAACTCGCTTTCCTCCACGGGGAAGGAAGTAGCGTGTCTCCGCGTTCGTGTTGCCAAATCGTTGCCTGTCGAATTCGCTTCAGCTGAAATTAATAAAACCACACTTCATTCCCGGTGACTTCGGGAGCTGCGGTTCCCGGCTGGACGGCAGGCCACGAACCCCGCCGCTTAAGGGTCCACCGGACCTGAGCCGAAAAGGAGGATGCAAAGGGTCTCGGGGGTGCGTCAGTGCATGTCAAAACTTTCTTCCAGCGGCGAGCAGCGATGTTCGTGCGTTGTGTTTTGTTTTTTTTTTTTTGGTATGCCTTCTCCCTTCAGTGGGCTGCAGTTTCAAAAATTCTGGGCGGGCCACATTCATCACGCCTCGAACCGTCCCGGGGCGCTAAACTCCAGCCAGCCCGGTGCTTCGGGTTTTGGCGGGTTGCGCGTATGCCAATTGATATTAATATTGCAATTACACCCATTATTATCTCCGCTACCGGTCTGTTATCTGGGCAGGACGGGCCGTGCTGTTTGGTCCACTTCCCATGGACCACAGCCACGATCGCCACGGAACCGAAAAACCGACACACGTGATTGCCGAACATTAATATCGCATTGCGACAATGCGCACCGGGCAGCACACCAGCACAATGCAGCACACCCGCAAATAATGACGCGCTGGGAAATCGACCACCATTGTGCGCCACACAATTCCTTTGTCCGAATGGTTCGGTTTCGAGCGAATGCCGACCGCGCTGTGCAACATATGAGCCCGGCTGCGTGCGTGTGGAACGGAACAGATTAACAAACGAGACGAAGCGCGGAGGGCTCAGGGGGAGAACGGGGTGGCCAGCAATTGCTAATGTTACAATTTTTACCCACCCCGCCAGATGCCACCGAAGACAACCGTTTGCCACCTTTTATTTTATGCTTCTGCATGCATCCACCGTCGACGCCGGTTAGTTCGCATCATCATCGCACGGGTTGCATCAAGCGCATTAGGCTGCAGCCAAGTGCAGCCAAGGCCACCGGGCGGTGGGACTTTTCAGCCGCCTTGATTTTGTTGCCGATCGTGTCGGTTTCGAAATATTAAAACAACAACAACCCCCGAACGAAACAGCGCGCAAAAAAAACACAAAAGAATCAGTTGCAACAACAAACCATTACGATGCAAATTGCAACTGATCATGCAGCGGATGGAAAACCGTTTGCTCGCATTTTTTTTTATCACTGAGTCGAATTGCACTGCCCTGGACCACTCGTTTGGGGGGTCGTGCCGTTTTACCCAGCCACCCCCTGAGGCCACTGCTTATCCCGGATCGACACGGCACCACGGGTGTGGTCGTCCTGGGCCGCGGTATGACAGTTATCCTTTAAACTGCGAAAGTGTGTCGATTTCCGCTCCTTTAATCGCACTCATAAAGCATATTCGAACGAACGTTGCGTAAATGGGATTTAATTCTTTTAACGTCTGAGCCCGCTAAATACCGACTCGATCGATCGTTAACTTGACGAGGTTCGGTTCGGTTTGCGCTACCGGTAGGTATGGCGGGGGCATTTCACTTGAGCGCCAAATAAAAGGGAAATGATGGCGTAAGACGATTAAATGGCAAGTAGTTTTATTATTTTTCTGGACGGTTTGTTGCAGTGCTGACAAATGGCACGCATCGCTATTAGTTGTTAATGCGAAATGACTGCAGCAGTTGCTCATATTTCACCGTGACGTTTCGGAATGGTTTCACTTTTTATTGCGGTTCGTTTGGTGAGAAATTCGAACAAGAGGTCAATTAGCTGTTCAAAACATAAAAATGCGTTTACGTGTAAACGTGGAGAAATAAAGAGGCCGTTATTGTATATTGTAGGTTTTTTAATTGTATTTTTAATTAATATTCTGCTTAACAAATTTTAAAAATGAAAGTGGAATACAATTACTAAATTAATGCAGTTGAAGTTCACACACTGAGGTTCGTCGCTTGAAAATGTACAGCGTAAATCGTTTGTTTCATTTAAATGAATTCAATGAACCATAAGACGTAACAAATGAGTGAAATTTAGAAGAGAGCTTCTATCTTTCCGACAAAATTTAACCACAAACTCACAAATCAAACAAAGTTCCGTAAAATATGACGTAAAATCCCGATTTCTACGCTAAACTCCGTGCGAACTTTTTCACACCGTTCCACGGAACATGATCACGATATTTATTTTCGTGACCTTTCGAACGCTTCTTACTCGCCCAGTTTGTCCACCCAGTTTTTTCGGATGAATCAATCGATCCTGCAACCCTCAACAACATGCGGTTCCCTTCACCAATCATTCGGATGGTTAGTGGACGATAAAGACCTCCTCATCTTAACAACAGGGCGTCTCTACGACCTGCAACTGTCGCACCGCTTACAACCATACAGGCTCGAAAGGACAGCCTGTCGATTCAGATAACCGTCCCGTCTGGGTTCATTATTGGCCAGCTGGCTCCGGGAATGAAGTCATCAGACCCATCCAAAACAGGACGCGGTGTAGTGTATTCGTTGCAGCAGCAACAAAAAACCAGGTGAGGTTCGTCGCTTTTCACAGCGCACCACAAATCGTTCGTTTATTTGTTCAAGCTGCCGTTACAACGCACAGTACACCGCCAACGCAGATAATGCACTGAAATTGGTGGTAAGTGGGATAGTGTTTCGCAAAAAACACACACACTCACACACTCCGATTTGCAACCGATCGGGATCGTGAGAATCGCACCACGCCACGATCGGGTGGAGGTGATAAAGATGCAAATAAAGATTTCCATACCAACGTGTCGACTCCCTCGCGGCGAACAGCTGGTGCTCCAGTTCCAGCCCGGTCCGTATTTCCACATTTTGGCACAATAAACTACAAGCGGAAAACAATCGGTGCAACAACGTGCACAACGGTCGCGGGTTGTGGGTTCGATACACGCAAACACCATTTACACACGTCGCCTATTATTTATTCGTCTGCGGCATGCAACATTGAGAGAAACATTGGTTGATAGGCATGTGAACGAAAAAAAGCTAATGTTACGAAAAAAAGAGGCTTGAGGGAGTTGTCTTGCTCCCATTGAAGCTGAGCACAAACTTGAGCTTTAAAGCAGTTCACAAAATAACTTTAAATTTAAATCAGCATCCCTCCCAATCAATCACCCCAGCATGCCCTCGAGATAAATTGTGTCAGCGGCACCCATCCTGCCCAGCGCCATTCTTCGCCTTCATCAGCTCCCGTTTCATTAGTCCAGCATTGCACATTAAATTAATTTCAACATAAAACAGTCACCTTCGCCGCCAAACCAAACATTTTACGTTGGCCACGGCCGACCACGGCGGACGTGTAATGTTTTGGCCGGAGCAAGTCAAAATTAAAAGCAACCGGCGAAGTACTTGCATCCTTGCGAATCTTTCGGCCGGATCGCCCGGCCAAGGGGTTGCGCGATAGTTTTGATGGTGAATAAATTAAATTACAATTTAATCAGCCAAAACGACCACAACATCGCGTCGCGTTGATGACGATCTGGAGTGATAGCGCGCCGGCTCGGAAGGACGGCCGTTGTTGTTGTAGCTTAATGCTGTAAAGCCGTTTTTGATTACCTCATCCTTGGGGTGGCGCAGGGAACGTGAACACTGAAGAGGAAATAATAATGTATGCATAATATTTAATGCAACGCGAACATGTGGATGGAAGGTGAAGGATGACAAAAAATTCAATGACAATGCTGTATGCTTTCTGAATAAGATATGTTTTTTTTTATAAATTCGATAACTATGCACTGAATAGTGCATAATTTGGAACGCCGTATATAATACGCGGATTGGATACTACGATTAATTATTGAAAGATGAACAATCAATACATCAAAAAGATTGTTTCAGTTAAAGTACAAATCTGAAGAAGGAAATAAACTTCTTGAGCCTTGAAACCCTTTTCTGGACACAAATCTACATACAAATTTTAATTCATTTGAATGATGCAAATATAAATTTAACAAGATAAAGAGCTCATAAATCCATACATTGGTCAATAAAGAATATTTAAAATGTGTTGGTGAAAGGTACTGCTCCATTAAGGTTTTAATTACAATCAAGAAGTTTCTAACACCTAAGTAGTTACCTTCTCAAACTTAAATCTAAGTATTACAGTTGAAGATTTTGTTTGAAAGATAGTAGAAAAATATTACGTTGTACATAAAATAGCTATTTTCTTCAAATCCAACCCAGAACATCTATTTTATTAACATTCTGCTTGAGATGTTAACATTGCACTGCCAACCAAGAGGAACCAACCCCTCAGCTACTGACTGGAAAAATGAAAAAATGCTCACCATTTCACCTCCTCCGACCGAAACGAATGAGAAAAAAAAACACCAACCCGCTCTCATAAAGTTGAGCCATTTTTAAAGCAATAAATTTTTACGTTATTCCGCTTATTGGCAATTTCACGAGGACTATCAACGGGACCTGGGCTACTCCCGTTACCGCAACGTTTTACCACTGTTTTTTTTTTGTTTTGCTGTTGCTGCTTTCCTTCGAACCGAAAACCGCCGGCTACCATGCTTGCAAATGGAGCGCAGATAATGCGAAATGATACACTTTGCATAATGAGCTATCACGCGTCCGCACGTCCTGCAGCGCAAAGGGAGGGTTTAAACACAGCCCCGACCGTATCTGGGGCAGCCTGCTAGGGGCTCCAACCGTACACAGAATTCAATTTCGGACGCCCGCCACCGAATCGCATCGGCCATCGCAATGACATCTTCGTGGTGAAATTACGAACCGATGGTGCGAAAATGGGTACCGTCCCGGAGGACGTGTTTTCGCACGAGCAACAGCAACAGAAGAGGAAGGAAAAAAAGACAGTGATTCCCCGTATCCTCCCAGGCTGATAAGGCACGGATGGGTGGAGTCATTTTATTTTAGTATCAATCGAACGCTCGTGAAGCGAACCAGGCGGAATTCTCGATCGGACGCGTCGTTTCACTTTCAAATAATCGCATCATCGCCACCGGATGCATCGCGATCCCCTGTACTTTGGTGTGCGGCGGAAAAAAGTGCGATCGTTTCGAAAATGGCAGCGGGCAGAAAATATTTACGACCGACAGATGCAGAAATCACTCACGCCCGGTCGAATTCGGCATTCGGAATTCGATTCGCTTTAATTTTTGAGATAGTACCGCGCGCAATTATAAGCCGGCGAAATGCACACGGTGTGGAGCTGGTGGTCAGAAGGACTTTTTCTTGTTTCAACTTGATCTATTATCAGACATTATACAAGATGAAAAAAAGATTAAAATAATTTATAGAAAAAAAAGATCTTATTTCGGCAACGAACCTCTTTTTTTCAACAAAAGCTCTTCTCAAAAAGCTCTTTTCAACAAAAAGCCATCTGAAGATAGTACTTCTAAACAATAACACATATAGTAATAAAATACTAATAAAACTCATTTAGGTTCCAACAGGCTCAATCTCCTATTTCTATAGTTGCTTTAGCATTACAATGCTATAATTGTATCTCCTCCTTGATCGAGGACTTCCATTTTGCCCATGCGCTGACCCACAGTGCGCTCAGCTTCCCATCACATCACACTGCCTCAGTGCCGTCGCACGGCAATTGCAACACCACGGCACGAAAAATGCAATTAATTCAACACCAAAAATCGATCGCGACCTGCGAATGATGATGCGTTCCGATGGGTGATATTAAATTATCTGCCCAATCCAAAAGTGTAGGGTATCACACACATGGGCTGAAAAAAGCGCAACAATTTCGAATATGCTCCTCCGGCACCTCCGGCAGAAGGTGTCGGATCCCATACGCACACACACACACACACGCACATCGGGGGCCAGATGGGAGAGAAATCAACTTCGATTCAATTTCTTCGCAATGATTAATGGCGTATCGAAAGGGTCAAAAATCGCATCGCATTTTCGCAATCGGCACTGGAAGCTGGCTCAATCAGTGTGTCCATTGTTGCCCAAGCTGCCCATATCTCACGCCGCGTACGGTGAGCGTGTACGCATCCCACATTACAATGCCCGCACAAGTTCACATACTGCATTGCCAACAACAACGACAGCAACTGCAACAACAACAAAAAATGCCAGACATGTGTGCATTGTTGCGAATTTTTACGACCTAGCCCACCGAGCCAGCCAGCCAGGTTCGCATGCGTGCACTTTGGCAGTTCGCTCACGGGAGCAGCGGGCTCGGTAAAAACGATAAAAATCGCGACCACCCCTAGCAGGGCTGGTGGGCGCAATCGTGCACCGTGCGCTCCTTCGCACCGCACAAATCAGCAAAAACATGAAGAAATGTTTTCGTTTTTCGGTTCCCAGCTTTGCGGGGTTGCAGGCACTTGTTGCCTTTATTTCATGCCCGCGTACATATCGATCGTTCCTGCCACCCCACACTCCGGTTGCCCTGGACCCGGGCGGTGTGCGATGATGCCTCACGTGGCGTTGTTTGTCTTGGCGATGGCCGTATGCATTTGTTTGTTTTTCCACCCCGTTTCACACAAGTCCCGAAGTGCTCGGGGCGGGCACCGTCGCGGAATATAATAATGATACACAAAATTGCATTTATCATTGGTATAGTTGTGGCTTTTTTTCTGTTTCTTTCTCTCTTTTTGCTCCCCATTTCACCGAGGGGGAGTTTATTATTTTTGTATTTCACTCGCTTGTTAACACGCCGCTTCCTCCGGAACCACCGTCGCCACCACCGACGCCAGCCCCTGTTTTGGTGGTAAATTTGGCCAATTTTTATAATATTTCTTCTCTGCCTACACCCTCGAGCGGGGCGCGTTATCTGTTGGCTTTTTTTTGCTGTTTGTACACCCCAACAAACGAATCGAAGTTTAAAACATGTAGCTCAATTTGCTCGCCTTTGTTGTCGCCCTGAAGATACGCGAACTTTTAGCAAACGGACGATGCGTCTTTTTTTGTTGCTGTTGGTGGTGGACTTTCTTCTCCGGCATGTGTGGAGTATCGGGCTGCGCCGATCGCTGCGGTGTGGCAACCGATCGTTATCGTGTGATCCAATTGTGGTTAATCGTTTTTCGTGACGAAGTAATTTGAATTCGAAGAAGCCCATTAATCGAGCATGGTATGCATGGCCGGGCCGGGCTTTTCGTGTGATTAATTACACCCAGCTAGGGTTGCGGTGCGTTTTTAAATGGGAAGCAAATTTACGGCACCACATTACGGTCGAGCCGACGAGAAGGTGCTTTTTTGTCGCTGTAATAAGATCATACGGAAGGGCGTACGATGCGGTCCATCACAGACATCTCCTTCGAGTATGTGAATAAGATTATGATAGTGTCGAAAATGTAACTAAGCCCCAATTATTGGGAAAATGTAACTTAACCCCAATCAGAAGAATCTTTGTAGTTAAACAAACACTTTTAAACAATTTTAATTATTATTTCGAGTGTTATATTGAAGCTTGGCTCTATGTTGTATATCCATAATTAATACAAAATTTCCAAACAATATAAATCTTTTTGATTTGAATCAAAACAGACGATTATTTCCTTCCGATTTCACCATTTAAGAGAGATACTAGAAGAACATTGATCCTTTAGTTCCAATAATTATTCTTCGTGCCCTGGTTAGAATGGGGTTCTGGTGAACGAATAAAATCTCCTGTGTGAATGACAAACATAAGTTATGCAAACTGTAGATGTGTTAGCATTGAATAAGTTTTAAAGTATGTTATTGTGCTGTGGGATAATTATCCCATCATCCCAGCAAAACTCCGTCTTGCATTCAACTCTTTTGTTCACATTTATCGATGTCTTCTCCAAAACACTCTACTCTGTCATACATCAATACCAGACAAACCACTTGTCATGAGACAAATAGTTGCCTTATATGCGTAACAAATGACGATTTTATTGCCTTTTTTGCAAAATCACCTTCACCCTGCTCAAAGCCGATTTTTTTTCTCCCATTCTCTATAGAAACAGGTTCCAGCATGGTGCGTGCAACATGCCCCCGAAAAAAGAAGATGCATTTTTTTTCGACGCACATTTCTGTCCCCAGCAACGCTTCCAATGCGCTTCGCAATAAATCTTCCACCGGCCAATTCTTTATCGCCTCGTTTTGTACCGAAATCAACGCGTCCTTTCTCTCGGAATCCATGCGCACCTTCAGCAGAAACAAAACCAAAACCAAAACCACATGCCACATGGGCTCCGGCACGGAACAAAATTGCTAATTTGAAAATTTCGCTTTTACTCGGCAACGATTAATAAATTTGATAAGCGACAAAATTTATGAGTGTTTTATTGAAAATCTCTCACCATCGCACCATCGGCGCGAAACCACGGCGAGACATTCACCTCCGGACGGGCCCGGTTGCCGGTTGGAACAGTTGGAACATGCACCGCAATAACGAACCCGCCAATTCGCAACTTCACACGCCACATTGCAGCTCGGCAATGCGCCACACATGCCAAAAATTACAACAGCAACAAAAAACGCCAAAAAACCCTGCAGGGTACTCAGACCACTCGGTGCTATCTGCCGCTGTGTGTTCGTGTCACTGGAAAGCATTCTCCCTGCGTACGGCTCATCGAAGTCTCCTGGTTGGTGGCTCAAGGAGCGTCCAGCCCTCGGCGAATCCCACAGTCCGGCAAAACGCACTGATAAATAAATTATTTATTTCCAGTCAGATTTTTTCGCCCAAGTTTGATATGAGCAACATAAATATTCATATAATTGTCAACCAATAATTTATCATCTCGTTTGCTCGTCGTCGTCGTGCTCGTCGTCGTCATGGCCATCTCTCGAACTCATCCCTTTCGTAACGACGTTGGTGATCTGGTATTTGCTGGCCGTGTTTCAACTCATTCGGAGTAGGAAAAATGCATACAGAAATACCAAAGCCAGACGTCCGCCTCCTTTCGCGCCCACCGGGCACCCGCGGCGCGGGCATCTTCATCGGCCGGCGTTAATAATTGGCAGACGAATGATCACTTTATGCGTGAGGGCAAAGCATGCGATACAAAATGTGCCAGCCACGGCTTCAAGGTTGCACTTGTGCGCATAAAAATGCATCTCGAAACAATTATACAACACACCTTCCGTCGGGCGGGACGGGCCTGATGCTTTTTTTCCATTCGGATGACGGGCGCAGCATCGTGATAATAAATTCCACTGAAAAGGTTGTTCGATTTTATTGACTCGCTGGTAACGATCGTTAATAAACATATCATTTAGAACGCAACATGTTCACGCGAAAGTTAACGCGAGCCACGCTCGGGAATATCTCATTCCACTGGGGTGAGATTACGAGCGATATAGAAATATTAACTGCTGAATAATGAACCCTTTTGTGTGTGCTCACAGGACGAATTTCCACATATTACGTATAGGTAGACTGATTGAACGATTTCCTTTCCCACACCAGATACGCAGCTGCATCGGACTGATAAAAACGGCGCAATCCTTCAACCCCTCAGAAGCATTCCTTTTCCACCGGGTACGGCATTTTAGGGCCGGCGTTGCATTCGACCCCGAATGCGATTATCACCGAAATGATGCTCATGAATTTCGGAAATGGCCAATATTCTTCACTGTCAGTTTGGAAGGACTCACTTCGAGGAGGCACAAGAAACAAGTTTAGTGATAAAGCGCGGAAGGATACCTCCGCGGAATACCTTCCCAAGGCCGTCTGGCGGCTCTGATGGGTTGCAGTTTCTCTGTTCGGTTTTTTTTTGTTACTTGCTCGTATTATTAATATTTGGTTCGCTCACCGCAAGCGTGACTACGTGGCACCGGCGTTCGGTAATCACTTCCAAACCGATAACGTGAGATGCAAATTGAATTCCGCCGCACCAAGCGCATCGTACCAGAAACCGAAGATAGAAAGAAAAAAACGTTCAAAAGGAGGCACGAGGCGTACAGTGCAGATTATAATTGTAAGGATCTTTACTTAATATAAAAATAAAAGCACATTTCAATTTTTGTCTCTTATTATAATTCAACGTTAATTTAACTCCAAAATTCAAAAATTTCATTTTCACTTCACTACCTAGACAAACTCGAGCTCAATTTGTATCCTGTTCTTGTTTATAATACTATTAAATCACCATTATTTTTTTCGTTATTTCATTTATCTACATGTTAGTAAACCCGCTGCTTTTAATGAGCTGTTGCGAATCGTTATCAATATTGTCAACAAACCGATCGCTGTCATGATCGCGTCGGTTATCATGACAACGGTTCGATGAAGCACCCACTTATTTATGGCGTTTATGGCGTTTAGAGGCGTTTATGGCGTTATGAGAAAGTTTATAAATAAGAGCGAAGGACGCGCCTTCGCTCTTTCCAAACTAAAACCCTAGTGAATAAAGACGAATTTTGTGGCCGTATTCCACGGACCTACAGAAACTTTAAATTCAGGGTTTTAATTCACAACAAATAGTAACATCATACAAGCGCTCAATGTCAATGGGAGTGTTTTCATTCGGAAATTCAATCTCTATCTTATAAATATCAAAATAAAGGAAAATATCTTCTAAACAACATCGGTTTTGGCGGGTTGCGCGTATGCCAATTGATATTAATATTGCAATTACACCCATTATTATCTCCGCTACCGGTCTGTTATCGGGGCAGGACGGGCCGTGCTGTTTGGTCCACTTCCCATGGACCACAGCCACGATCGCCACGAAACCGAAAAACCGACACACGTGATTGCCGAACATTAATATCGCATTGCGACAATGCGCACCGGGCAGCACACCAGCACAATGCAGCACACCCGCAAATAATGACGCGCTGGGAAATCGACCACCATTGTGCGCCACACAATTCCTTTGTCCGAATGGTTCGGTTTCGAGCGAATGCCGACCGCGCTGTGCAACATATGAGCCCGGCTGCGTGCGTGTGGAACGGAACAGATTAACAAACGAGACGAAGCGCGGAGGGCTCAGGAGGAGAACGGGGTGGCCAGCAATTGCTAATGTTACAATTTTTACCCACCCCGCCAGAAGCCACCGAAGACAACCGTTTGCCACCTTTTATTTTATGCTTCTGCATGCATCCACCGTCGACGCCGGTTAGTTCGCATCATCATCGCACGGGTTGCATCAAGCGCATTAGGCTGCAGCCAAGTGCAGCCAAGGCCACCGGGCGGTGGGACTTTTCAGCCGCCTTGATTTTGTTGCCGATCGTGTCGGTTTCGAAATATTAAAACAACAACAACCCCCGAACGAAACAGCGCACAAAAAAAACACAAAAGAATCAGTTGCAACAGCAAACCATAACGATGCAAATTGCAACTGATCATGCAGCGGATGGAAAACCGTTTGCTCGCATTTTTTTTATCACTGAGTCGAATTGCACTGCCCTGGACCACTCGTTTGGGGGGTCGTGCCGTTTTACCCAGCCACCCCCTGAGGCCACTGCTTATCCCGGATCGACACGGCACCACGGGTGTGGTCGTCCTGGGCCGCGGTATGACAGTTATCCTTTAAACTGCGAAAGTGTGTCGATTTCCGCTCCTTTAATCGCACTCATAAAGCATATTCGAACGAACGTTGCGTAAATGGGATTTAATTCTTTTAACGTCTGAGCCCGCTAAATACCGACCCGATCGATCGTTAACTTGACGAGGTTCGGTTCGGTTTGCGCTACCGGTTGGTTCGGCGGGGGCATTTCACTTGAGCGCCAAATAAAAGGGAAATGATGGCGTAAGACGATTAAATGGCAAGTAGTTTTATTATTTTTCTGGACGGTTTGTTGCAGTGCTGACAAATGGCACGCATCGCTATTAGTTGTTAATGCGAAACGACTGCAGCAGTTGCTCATATTTCACCGTGACGTTTCGGAATGGTTTCACTTTTTATTGCGGTTCGCTTGGTGAGAAATTCGAACAAGAGGTCAATTAGCTGTTCGAAAAATTAAAATGCGTTTACGTGCAAACGTGGAAAAATAAAGAGGCCGTTGATGTATATTGTAGTTTTTTTTATTGCATTTTTTAATTAATGTTCTGCTTATCAAATTTTAAAAATGAAAGCAGAATACAATTACAAAATCAATGCAGTTGAAGTTCACACACTCAGGTTCGTCGCTTTAAAATGTACAGCGTAAATCGTTTGTTTCCTTTCAATGAATTCAATGAACCATAAGACGTAACAAATGAGTGAAATTTAGAAGAGAGCTTCTATCTTTCCGACAAAATTTAACCACAAACTCACAAATCAAACGCATTTCCGTAAAATATGACGTAAAAATCCCGATTTCTACGTTAAACTCCGTGCGAACTTTTTCACACCGTTCCACGGAATATGATCACGATATTTATTTTCGTGACCTTTCGAACGCTTCTTACGCGCCCAGTTTGTCCACCCAGTTTTTTCGGATGAATCAATCGATCCTGCAACCCTCAACAACATGCGGTTCCCTTCACCAATCATTCGGATGGTTAGTGGACGATAAAGACCTCCTCATCTTAACAACAGGGCGTCTCTACGACCTG
This sequence comes from Anopheles cracens, assembly GCA_002091845.1. Lineage (NCBI taxonomy): Eukaryota > Metazoa > Arthropoda > Insecta > Diptera > Culicidae > Anopheles > Anopheles cracens. The sequence continues at coordinate 53,683 of KZ067934.1, forward strand.
CAACTGTCGCACCGCTTACAACCATACAGGCTCGAAAGGACAGCCTGTCGATTCAGATAACCGTCCCGTCTGGAATCATTATTGGCCAGCTGGCTCCGGGAATGAAGTCATCAGACCCATCCAAAACAGGACGCGGTGTAGTGTATTCGTTGCAACAGCAACAAAAAACCAGGTGAGGTTCGTCGCTTTTCACTGCGCACCACAAATCGTTCGTTTATTTGTTCAAGCTGCCGTTACAACGCACAGTACACCGCCAACGCAGATAATGCACTGAAATTGGTGGTAAGTGGGATAGTGTTTCGCAAAAAACACACACACTCACACACTCCGATTTGCAACCGATCGGGATCGTGAGAATCGTTTCGTTGTATGCAATAAGAAACAAGTTTTCAAGAGTTTAAGTCTAAAATCAGACTATTAAACATATTGGTGAAGGAGAAATGCTTTTATAATGTAATAAGAATAAATGCATATCGAAGAATCTGAACCATTTTCTAGTAGATCAAACCGTCTCATGTTGGTTGGCCATAACGATCTGTATTTTAATTTACTAAATGCATCTTGAATAAACTCAGATATTCATATCAGTCAATTTTGTATGCAGTTCTGCCAGCATCCTTTCGGTAGTCACCGTGACCTTTCGAACCAGAACCTAAAAACGATTCTCCTCCAGGCTGCACGCATCCTCTGCCAGTGCGCATCCTCGTCTGATCCACCCCCCAAAAAAAAATCGTGTGATCCCGAGTGCGTGATACGTCATTTAAAATGCATTAAGATGAACGGTTTTCTCTTGCCTCACGAAAGATAATGACTTTATTAAACGCGACCGTGCCGTGTGTCTCGTGTGCGTCATGTGGACACAGGGCGTGCGCACGCCAGCGTGCACCTTCGTGCACTTGCCCTTGGCCATCTCGCCGCCCGGGAGCAGCGGTGAGATCTGCCATCAACGGGAGTGTTTAATTTCGCGGGTTCCGAAATTACGGGTGCATCCCTCCCAGCCCGAGAGCCGCCGCCACTTAATCACCGGGAGCGCGACGGGACGGGCGGGTGCAACGCGCATTACGGGCGCGCTGTTTGGTTTGCTGCTTGTAATTGTCTCAGCCACAGCGCGAACTTAAAGCTCAAAGTTCGGATGGGCAATAACAATCGTGCCGGTGCGTGCCGCAGCGCGACAGCGACCTTAACCGGTCGCGACGATCGTGCACTTTCTCCCACCGCGTTGATTAGTTACGCAAAGCTACGGCTGCAGAATGCATCGCATGGCAGCAACCTTGCCGAGGTACCGCGGCAATGTACGGTGTGCGAAAATCATCGCATGATTACGCGTATGTGGAGGCCATTTTTCCCATCTCATCCCCGGATTGCCCGCTGTTAACAGCGAATCTACTTGCGCCCTGAATTATGTGCCCGTGACGTGCTATAATTACTCAAATTAATGGGCCACTGCGCTCGCACCGCGGCGAGATGCGAATCGATCCGGATCGATGCACATTTGCATACACCTTCCAATAATCCAATTAAAATGCAATCGCAGCTCGCGGAGCGGAGCGACTTTTTGCGACATCGTTTACGTAGTTTTGTGTGCGGTTTTCGTTGTTGCGTTGTTGGCGTTACTACTACCTTTGCCTTCTTCCACTGTGCCGAGGAAGGGTTGGAATGCGAGGAGGAGATCGGTATAAGCCCATAGATCACATTGTTCACCACCTACGTACAAAATACTCGGGCGCAATCGTGTGGTGTAACATAATCGCGGCAGGAAGCAGCCCAACAAGCAGGCTTCTTTCGTTGTATGCAATAAGAAACAAGTTTTCAAGAGTTTAAGTCTAAAATCAGACTATTAAACATATTGGTGAAGGAGAAATGCTTTTATAATGTAATAAGAATAAATGCATATCGAAGAATCTGAACCATTTTCTAGTAGATCAAACCGTCTCATGTTGGTTGGCCATAACGATCTGTATTTTAATTTACTAAATGCATCTTGAATAAACTCAGATATTCATATCAGTCAATTTTGTATGCAGTTCTGCCAGCATCCTTTCGGTAGTCACCGTGACCTTTCGAACCAGAACCTAAAAACGATTCTCCTCCAGGCTGCACGCATCCTCTGCCAGTGCGCATCCTCGTCTGATCCACCCCCCAAAAAAAAATCGTGTGATCCCGAGTGCGTGATACGTCATTTAAAATGCATTAAGATGAACGGTTTTCTCTTGCCTCACGAAAGATAATGACTTTATTAAACGCGACCGTGCCGTGTGTCTCGTGTGCGTCATGTGGACACAGGGCGTGCGCACGCCAGCGTGCACCTTCGTGCACTTGCCCTTGGCCATCTCGCCGCCCGGGAGCAGCGGTGAGATCTGCCATCAACGGGAGTGTTTAATTTCGCGGGTTCCGAAATTACGGGTGCATCCCTCCCAGCCCGAGAGCCGCCGCCACTTAATCACCGGGAGCGCGACGGGACGGGCGGGTGCAACGCGCATTACGGGCGCGCTGTTTGGTTTGCTGCTTGTAATTGTCTCAGCCACAGCGCGAACTTAAAGCTCAAAGTTCGGATGGGCAATAACAAATCGTCAATCAGCCAACCGACGCCCACCCCGCGACAGAGCTCCCGGCTTCATTAGGCCGAGCCAAAACCCGGATGAGCGTCACCTCAAGAGAGTGAGCGTGAAATGAATTACAAAAAAAAAGTCACGCAAACAAACCAAACCGAACCGAGCGAAAATGTCCCCGGGGCTAATTATTTGGCGACAAAGTTTACCCACATCCTTCGCGATAACCATCACACTCGGCGGTTTGTCGGGGCTGTCGGGGTGCAAAATGCAATGGATCCGTGATGTAACCGGCAGCAAAGCTTCACTAGAGGCCGATGACGACGACGATTGGGGTCGGTGCTGGCCGCCTGCGCTCGCACCGCGGCGAGATGCGAATCGATCCGGATCGATGCACATTTGCATACACCTTCCAATAATCCAATTAAAATGCAATCGCAGCTCGCGGAGCGGAGCGACTTTTTGCGACATCGTTTACGTAGTTTTGTGTGCGGTTTTCGTTGTTGCGTTGTTGGCGTTACTACTACCTTTGCCTTCTTCCACTGTGTTCCAGGGAGTTGCCGGGGAAGGGTTGGAATGCGAGGAGGAGATCGGTATAAGCCCATAGATCACATTGTTCACCACCTACGTACAAAATACTCGGGCGCAATCGTGTGGTGTAACATAATCGCGGCAGGAAGCAGCCCAACAAGCAGGCTTCTTTCGTTGTATGCAATAAGAAACAAGTTTTCAAGAGTTTAAGTCTAAAATCAGACTATTAAACATATTGGTGAAGGAGAAATGCTTTTATAATGTAATAAGAATAAATGCATATCGAAGAATCTGAACCATTTTCTAGTAGATCAAACCGTCTCATGTTGGTTGGCCATAACGATCTGTATTTTAATTTACTAAATGCATCTTGAATAAACTCAGATATTCATATCAGTCAATTTTGTATGCAGTTCTGCCAGCATCCTTTCGGTAGTCACCGTGACCTTTCGAACCAGAACCTAAAAACGATTCTCCTCCAGGCTGCACGCATCCTCTGCCAGTGCGCATCCTCGTCTGATCCACCCCCCAAAAAAAAATCGTGTGATCCCGAGTGCGTGATACGTCATTTAAAATGCATTAAGATGAACGGTTTTCTCTTGCCTCACGAAAGATAATGACTTTATTAAACGCGACCGTGCCGTGTGTCTCGTGTGCGTCATGTGGACACAGGGCGTGCGCACGCCAGCGTGCACCTTCGTGCACTTGCCCTTGGCCATCTCGCCGCCCGGGAGCAGCGGTGAGATCTGCCATCAACGGGAGTGTTTAATTTCGCGGGTTCCGAAATTACGGGTGCATCCCTCCCAGCCCGAGAGCCGCCGCCACTTAATCACCGGGAGCGCGACGGGACGGGCGGGTGCAACGCGCATTACGGGCGCGCTGTTTGGTTTGCTGCTTGTAATTGTCTCAGCCACAGCGCGAACTTAAAGCTCAAAGTTCGGATGGGCAATAACAATCGTGCCGGTGCGTGCCGCAGCGCGACAGCGACCTTAACCGGTCGCGACGATCGTGCACTTTCTCCCACCGCGTTGATTAGTTACGCAAAGCTACGGCTGCAGAATGCATCGCATGGCAGCAACCTTGCCGAGGTACCGCGGCAATGTACGGTGTGCGAAAATCATCGCATGATTACGCGTATGTGGAGGCCATTTTTCCCATCTCATCCCCGGATTGCCCGCTGTTAACAGCGAATCTACTTGCGCCCTGAATTATGTGCCCGTGACGTGCTATAATTACTCAAATTAATGGGCCACCGATGTTTACATTCCGGATGGGTGCGGGTTCTCCTTCGGCCGCTCCCCTCACCCCCTTCCTCCTGCCCATCCCTGCCCGCTCGACAGGATAAAAGGATGATTGTCAAAATATGCCGGCCAATTGCTCATTCAGAGGACTTAATCGAGCCTCTTCGAATACTGCTTATATGGATAAAATCGATCGATGAGCACGGCCAAGTGCGTGTACGTGTGTGTGTGTGTGCTGTTCAGGCTTACAAGAACGCAATCAACCCGGCCGATGATTGGTTTTGTTTCGCACGTGTTAATGGTGTCCGAAGTGTATTTTTAAATTGTCCCAAATCAATAAGAAAAATTTCATAACGAAACGATTTTTCAATTTGTTCGCCAGCAATTTCGTGGTGATGAAATATGTTCGTGTTAACAACACAATTAAACAGATGGAATGTATAAACGCAGTAGAATTCAAGCTTGGTTACACGGTTTTAAAAATGTCTTTATATTTTTTTAAACACTCATGTGAAATGAGGGAGGATCAACATAAACAATAACTTGGAACAATGTTTATTAATAGTGCTTGTAGCTTGAGTGCTGTAAAACTTTGCTTGTTGAGGAAAAAATTTTTTAAACACTCATGTGAAATGAGGGAGGATCAACATAAACAATAACTTGGAACAATGTTTATTAATAGTGCTTGTAGCTTGAGTGCTGTAAAACTTTGCTTGTTGAGGAAAAAAGTTGGAAAAATTCCTAACAGATATCTGGTCCTTCGAACCGGAATGTTGAAAAGTTTACATAAAACCACTCCATGCATTACTTTCATCACTCAAAGTACAACACAACCCCCTGCTACGAGAAACCTCCAGCAAGCCCAAATCCCGATACACCCAGCTCATAACTCCCGGCTTGACGCATGGGATGCCCAAACGGGCCGCCCTTCGAAGCATGTTCAGCAAATTGCAACCACCGGCGGCGGTACGTTTCAATCAATCGTCAATCAGCCAACCGACGCCCACCCCGCGACAGAGCTCCCGGCTTCATTAGGCCGAGCCAAAACCCGGATGAGCGTCGACCTTTTCCCGGACGGGCCCCGATTTGCAGTTGATTTTAATGGAATCGCGATGAAATAATAACATTAAGGAAGATTAAATCGGCGCGCCTGAAGCTCCCTGTGGAGGATCCCACCGCACCAGGGAGGATGGAGTCGAGAAAAAGAGAAACAAATCACCCGGCGGTACTTCGCAGAACATCATCGCTCATCTTATTTTTTCTTTGTTTCGCTCGCTCGGAGATGTTTCCAGGTTTCGTGAAAGGATTTTTGCATCCCACTTGATGACTGCTGGTGATAGTTATAGCTTTTTTTGGTTAGCTTTTTTTTTGGGGGGATTGATATCGGCATTCATTCCAGCACCATCTCATCTGTTGCGGCGTGTTTCGGTTGGATCGTTCAAAAGAAGATGACTCGGATGAATTGCCTCGCGCACATTAAGCAAATGATGAGCTGGAAATTTGAAATGAAAGCTTAATTATAAGGTAGCTTTCAGAGCATCATACGTATCATTTTGTTACATTTTTTTAAACACTCATGTGAAATGAGGGAGGATCAACATAAACAATAACTTGGAACAATGTTTATTAATAGTGCTTGTAGCTTGAGTGCTGTAAAACTTTGCTTGTTGAGGAAAAAAGTCGGAAAAATTCCTAACAGATATCTGGTCCTTCGAACCGGAATGTTGAAAAGTTTACATAAAACCACTCCATGCATTACTTTCATCACTCAAAGTACAACACAACCCCCTGCTACGAGAAACCTCCAGCAAGCCCAAATCCCGATACACCCAGCTCATAACTCCCGGCTTGACGCATGGGATGCCCAAACGGGCCGCCCTTCGAAGCATGTTCAGCAAAAACAAGCACCGCCGAGTACATCCTTTCGCGCAATCAACCATCGGCCACATTCGGTGCTTATGCAAATTTCTCACCTCGAGAGTGGGTATTCGCAGCCATCGGGATGCTCTCATTTTATTCCCTTTCCAAATAACGGTCCACGAAAGAAAGAGGTCCCTTCGAAAATTCCTTCCAAATCAACAAGCATACACACTTCATTGCATTCGATCGTTTGATGGATTATCGAGTGCGCCCCAAATCACCCAAATAACTGGTGGGCAATTAACGCATGCAACATTGAGAGAAACATTGGTTGATAGGCATGTGAACGAAAAAAAGCTAATGTTACGAAAAAAAGAGGCTTGAGGGAGTTGTCTTGCTCCCATTGAAGCTGAGCACAAACTTGAGCTTTAAAGCAGTTCACAAAATAACTTTAAATTTAAAACAGCATCCCTCCCAATCAATCACCCCAGCATGCCCTCGAGATAAATTGTGTCAGCGGCACCCATCCTGCCCAGCGCCATTCTTCGCCTTCATCAGCTCCCGTTTCATTAGTCCAGCATTGCACATTAAATTAATTTCAACATAAAACAGTCACCTTCGCCGCCAAACCAAACATTTTACGTTGGCCACGGCCGACCACGGCGGACGTGTAATGTTTTGGCCGGAGCAAGTCAAAATTAAAAGCAACCGGCGAAGTACTTGCATCCTTGCGAATCTTTCGGCCGGATCGCCCGGCCAAGGGGTTGCGCGATAGTTTTGATGGTGAATAAATTAAATTACAATTTAATCAGCCAAAACGACCACAACATCGCGTCGCGTTGATGACGATCTGGAGTGATAGCGCGCCGGCTCGGAAGGACGGCCGCGCTGTGTGAGCTGTGTAATATGTGTTGTGGTACTCTTTTCGTTCTTCGCGGTACCTTTGCCGCGCACAACTCATCAGCTTTAAAATGTGTTCAATGAAAATGGAGCCGCCTGTACGGGGCGAACGGGGAAACAACGCCGCCGGTAACCTCTGTACAGGGCGAAGTAAAAGTGAGTAATGTCCGTCCTTGTGCGTGTACGTTGATTTACAAGGTAAAGAACGACCTGCAACTGTCGCACCGCTTACAACCATACAGGCTCGAAAGGACAGCCTGTCGATTCAGATAACCGTCCCGTCTGGAATCATTATTGGCCAGCTGGCTCCGGGAATGAAGTCATCAGACCCATCCAAAACAGGACGCGGTGTAGTGTATTCGTTGCAACAGCAACAAAAAACCAGGTGAGGTTCGTCGCTTTTCACTGCGCACCACAAATCGTTCGTTTATTTGTTCAAGCTGCCGTTACAACGCACAGTACACCGCCAACGCAGATAATGCACTGAAATTGGTGGTAAGTGGGATAGTGTTTCGCAAAAAACACACACACTCACACACTCCGATTTGCAACCGATCGGGATCGTGAGAATCGCACCACGCCACGATCGGGTGGAGGTGATAAAGATGCAAATAAAGATTTCCATACCAACGTGTCGACTCCCTCGCGGCGAACAGCTGGTGCTCCAGTTCCAGCCCGGTCCGTATTTCCACATTTTGGCACAATAAACTACAAGCGGAAAACAATCGGTGCAACAACGTGCACAACGGTCGCGGGTTGTGGGTTCGATACACGCAAACACCATTTACACACGTCGCTAATTATTTATTCGTCGGCAGCATGCAACATTGAGAGAAACATTGGTTGATAGGCATGTGAACGAAAAAAAGCTAATGTTACGAAAAAAAGAGGCTTGAGGACAAGTAGTTTTATTATTTTTCTGGACGGTTTGTTGCAGTGCTGACAAATGGCACGCATCGCTATTAGTTGTTAATGCGAAACGACTGCAGCAGTTGCTCATATTTCACCGTGACGTTTCGGAATGGTTTCACTTTTTATTGCGGTTCGCTTGGTGAGAAATTCGAACAAGAGGTCAATTAGCTGTTCGAAAAATTAAAATGCGTTTACGTGCAAACGTGGAAAAATAAAGAGGCCGTTGATGTATATTGTAGTTTTTTTTATTGCATTTTTTAATTAATGTTCTGCTTATCAAATTTTAAAAATGAAAGCAGAATACAATTACAAAATCAATGCAGTTGAAGTTCACACACTCAGGTTCGTCGCTTTAAAATGTACAGCGTAAATCGTTTGTTTCCTTTCAATGAATTCAATGAACCATAAGACGTAACAAATGAGTGAAATTTAGAAGAGAGCTTCTATCTTTCCGACAAAATTTAACCACAAACTCACAAATCAAACAAAGTTCCGTAAAATATGACGTAAAATCCCGATTTCTACGCTAAACTCCGTGCGAACTTTTTCACACCGTTCCACGGAACATGATCACGATATTTATTTTCGTGACCTTTCGAACGCTTCTTACTCGCCCAGTTTGTCCACCCAGTTTTTTCGGATGAATCAATCGATCCTGCAACCCTCAACAACATGCGGTTCCCTTCACCAATCATTCGGATGGTTAGTGGACGATAAAGACCTCCTCATCTTAACAACAGGGCGTCTCTACGACCTGCAACTGTCGCACCGCTTACAACCATACAGGCTCGAAAGGACAGCCAAACCGAACCGAGCGAAAATGTCCCCGGGGCTAATTATTTGGCGACAAAGTTTACCCACATCCTTCGCGATAACCATCACGCTCGGCGGTTTGTCGGGGCTGTCGGGGTGCAAAATGCAATGGATCCGTGATGTAACCGGCAGCAAAGCTTCACCAGACGCCGATGACGACGACGATTGGGGTCGGTTCTGGCCGCCTGCGCTCGCACCGCGGCGAGATGCGAATCGATCCGGATCGATGCACATTTGCATACACCTTCCAATAATCCAATTAAAATGCAATCGCAGCTCGCGGAGCGGAGCGACTTTTTGCGACATCGTTTACGTAGTTTTGTGTGCGGTTTTCGTTGTTGCGTTGTTGGCGTTACTACTACCTTTGCCTTCTTCCACTGTGCCGAGGAAGGGTTGGAATGCGAGGAGGAGATCGGTATAAGCCCATAGATCACATTGTTCACCACCTACGTACAAAATACTCGGGCGCAATCGTGTGGTGTAACATAATCGCGGCAGGAAGCAGCCCAACAAGCAGGCTTCTTTCGTTGTATGCAATAAGAAACAAGTTTTCAAGAGTTTAAGTCTAAAATCAGACTATTAAACATATTGGTGAAGGAGAAATGCTTTTATAATGTAATAAGAATAAATGCATATCGAAGAATCTGAACCATTTTCTAGTAGATCAAACCGTCTCATGTTGGTTGGCCATAACGATCTGTATTTTAATTTACTAAATGCATCTTGAATAAACTCAGATATTCATATCAGTCAATTTTGTATGCAGTTCTGCCAGCATCCTTTCGGTAGTCACCGTGACCTTTCGAACCAGAACCTAAAAACGATTCTCCTCCAGGCTGCCGTGTTGGGGCAGGCGCGCGCGCGGAATTCCTTCCCGAAAGCTCCACCGAATCTGATACCTTCGGGGGATGTTTTATTGTGCCGGGCCGCGGCCGGTGATGTACGCACGCATCCGAAAGGCATCCGAAACACTCCCGTTTCGTGTATGCGATTGCACGGGGGGCAGCAGGTCGGGTGAAAGCTCCCTACCCGCCTGTGAAAAGTCCGAGAAAGCAGCATGATTCGATCCGGGCTCGGTTTTTGGGGGGGAGTGTAGATTTTGCAAATGGATTTTTTTTAAATAATTTTTATATTATATTTTTAAATCTGAATTGAATATACAAGCCTATTGCAGATTAAAAACTCCACTTTTTACAACAAAAAAACTTGTTGTTTTTCCTTCTCGTATAGTGTTCAGCCAAAATTTTCATAGTGTTCCTCACAAAAGCATCGTTCAAACAATCTTATGTCGGCTTTCTCAATGGTTTCGAAAGGTCAAAGGACGCACCATGTACCGGGCGGTGACAATGCAACCCACCGGCCACGAACATTAAATCTGCGATAATCTGGATCAGTGCGGCGTCCGGAGGCAAATCTCATTTAAGCGCTGCACCGTACCCGCTGCCGGCCGCTGCCGGTGATAATTTATCGTACGTTTTTGTTTCGCTGGGGGAACCTAGAAGGAAGATGGCCGGCTTACGGGTCCGGCGATGCGTCCCGGCAATTAGTGGATTACGGCAAACCTGCCAGCTTGTGGTGCAAATATTTTGAAGCACATGAGCTGTGTCGCGTGAAAGTGTTTTGTTCGATTAAAAAGCTGATTAAAAAGCTGATCAAGTGACTTCCCGTGCCCTCGGGCGCACGATTGCGCACCGAACTCGGAGCGCTGTTAGTCAATTAGAAAACGGGGTCACATTGTCAGGGGTGTATCGCACGTGCCGTTATCGATACTGTTCGGAATGTCATTGCACAAGTTCATGCGCCTCCCGCCCCGCTGTAGGTTGGATCGAGAAAGCGCACCCATTGCGGCATCATCTGTACAATGTATTTGCGGGATTTATCCTGCGCGAGGGCGACGGGACATATCTGGAGCGTGCGGGAGCGTTCGGGCCAGACACAACCAGCGGGACCTCCATCTGACTGAGACTGTTGGACGGCATTGTTTTCCCTGGGCGCGTTTCCGCAAACGGCACGGGTGCATGGCATCGTGAACTGCCCTCGGACAATCGGGCAATCGAGGGCAGGGCAGTTAAGAAGGTACCGTATTTTTTATTTTGTTGCCGCTGCTGCTGCTATTTGGCTTAAGCGGTAGCCATTTGCTACCAGGAGCAACGAACAAAAAAAAAGAGCGTACCGAGATCGCAATCCTGCCAAGAGGAAGCAACGAGCGCTTTTTGCAAACGACAAAGCGGCCGAGCTATTTGCCAAGCCCAGCGGCTGCTGAAATTCGTCCGCTGCAGCGGGTCAGCGCGGAGCAAATGAGTGGTTCGTGAAGCTCCAATCAACGGGCCGAACGGGGGCGGCGGTTCCTTGGGGCGAGGAACGGTTTAACAGAAGCTGACCTGGCTGGGAAAGTGGAGTAAGCCGCTTTTTACGAGCGCCATTGTGGTTTGTAAAGCGAGTGCTTGAGATTTTGTTATTTGGTTCCATATTGTTGTTGAACAAATTCAATTTTTATAAAGAAAACAGTCTAACAGATGATTTATGTTTTTTTATACTGTTTTATTTTCTTTTTTTAATGTTTAAATAAAATTTGAATACTTTTTATTCTACTTCCACAGGATAATTAAAACTAGATTAATTGTCACCATCCTTTATCTTCCTCTATTTCCGGTTGTCACAGTGTGTTATCTGCCAACCGAGATCTGCCAAAATATCTGCTATATATCATTCTCTTTCTCACACAAACTCTCCGCCAATGATGGATTTGATCCTGACGTGCGCTATCGGCGAGGGTATATCTTGCCATTTTTCTATGATTTATGGTTTCACTCGTTTTGATCCACCCCCGTCGAAGTAGTGGCCGAAGCGAAAGAGGAGAAGAACAAAAAGAAAACCCTGAAACATTTATTTCGGACCCGTTTTGGCAGTTGTTTCACCTAATGCAAGGTGGTGTTTGTTTTGGGGTGAGTGTCTTGATGTGATTTAAAGTAGCTTTCGGCTATCTACTCGTGGGTGGTCTGCCTCACCCTGGCACAAAAGATTTGCATTGATGGTGCTCCCGAGGAAGGTGACATCTAATCGTAGCCGGAACGATGGAAGCCACTACCACCAATCGAAAGACTCATCGTGAGTCACCGCTAGAGTCGCGTCGCGTCGCGCCTGTCACCCGAAATAAAAGAAGGTGTGTTGCACAAAGCGCGGTTTTTGTTGTTGCCGATACACTGGCACGGTTCACTTCCAGCACGGTGCGACCTAGGGACCTTCCCGGCAGGGATTAAAGTTAATCTTGTGCTTCTTGAATTGGCGATTGTTTGGCGGTCGATTCCGGCCGTGCAGACGGTGATCCATCATGGTGTTTTTTGTTTCTTATTACGGTTGCAGCTCGCTGCCAAGCACGCGAGATGGCACGATCATTCGAGGAGCGCGCTTAAATTGGAAGAAGATTTGGATGAGCTTTTAAGATATCAAGTTGTGTCTGTCTTTTTTTCTGGTCAATTACTTGTCTCGGATCAACGTTTAACCTGCTTGACATTCATGGGATGTAAACGCGTGGTAAACACGATTTATGGTGGTTTGGGCACAAAAAAAGCACGAGTTGCAAAGACTCGTTTTTTTTGTTATTCGGGGAATTTCATATGAGGTCGAGGGTATTATTATTTGCTTGAGCAGATTCTATAAATAGTATCTATAAACAGTATGAATAATTTCCATCTTCAACTAGAAATATTGAATATTGAATGTTTTATTGTTTCTTTCGATCTTGGTTCTGAAACTTTTGCATGATTCCATTTCAGATGTTTTTCTCCTACCAAATAAACTGATAGCCTGCTTCCGTGCATATCGATCACCGCACCATGGGAAGATTCTCCCCCCAAAAACCGAGCCCGGATCGAATCATGCTGCTTTCTCGGACTTTTCACAGGCGGGTAGGGAGCTTTCACCCGACCT
>KZ067935.1:0-14539 GCA_002091845.1 Anopheles cracens
TTTTTTTATGTTGCCTTTTGCACGTCCTGGTGCTTGCAAAACCGTGTAAACGATGAATGTAGAGTGCTGCGTCTTGTGTTGGTGGGATTGATCAGTGTGTGCAAGTGATTTTCCCAAGTTTTTTAATATATCTGTTTTTTTTTTGTAGTGCCAACATTTTTGTTCCAGCAAGTGGTTGAAGAAGTGGTTTTTGTTCCAGCAAGTGGTTCGCCAACGAGCGTTTCAAAAGATGTAATTGTGTGAGCAAAAATATATGTACCGCGCGTGAAAGTGGGCCCGTGAGGACGGCCGGAAAATGTCACCGCGACGCCAACGTCCTTCAGACGTCCACAGCACGGTAGACAACAATCAGAAAATACCGGAGCAACCGAAACCAACCGTGGTGCAGTGAAAAGTGGTGCCGCGGTCGTGAAAAGTGACGAGCTCTGCAGCGGCAGCGGTGAGCTAGATTCTTTTTTTTTTGTTGCTGCTTGAATGTGGTTGCGGCGTGTTGAATTGTTGAGGAACCGTCCCGAGTGATCGATTGTTTGCTGACCGCGCGCGCGAAGGTTCGCTCTGTGTGCGTGTGTGCGTGCGTGTGTGTATATTTATGAAAATGTGCTGCGCTGGTTCGCTTGCCTCAGTTCGGGCCGCCACGGTAGGAATCGTGTGAGCGTACACTCTCAGTCTCGCCGATTGACGCGCCGATCGTGGACGGATTTTTCCGTAGCTCCCACAGCAAACCCTGTGTGGCGGATATCGCCCTGCTGTCAGTCTAGCAACAGTGGATGGGTTCGGCACTACCTGCCAGCCGTGCTGCCAGCAGCTGCACACGGATTTGATCCGAGCCCACCGTGTGAGTGTGCGTGGTTCTGTGTGTGTGTGTGTGCGTGTGGCATTGGAATCAGGATGCACAAACGAAGGGCATAGGCTTGACGGGGAAAGTGCTTCCGTCTGCCCACTGACATCTTGAAGTTATCACCCGGAAGACTTCAGCAGCACCGTGCGGGCGTGTGAAAAATCTCTGCCATGTGATGAACGCGCCAAAAACGGTCGACATTAAGCTGCCACCACGTCTTAGCCCTATAAAAGTGGTCGCGAAACGGCTGCTGAGAGGTGAGCCGAGCGGTGGGAATAATCAGGAATCTTCTAAAGGGCCACATCAACCTTTCGTGCTAAGCCCGGCGCTGAAGGTTAGGTGGCTAGTGACGGGGAGCTACGCACCTGCGGTGAGAGTGTAATAAAGAGCGTTAACATATCGTTGCCGCATTAGGACGCCCTCGTTTCCGAGGTGGGAACGACGCTTCCTGGATGATAGTTGTCTCGCTTCCGTCTGCCCACTGACATCTTGAAGTTATCACCCGGAAGACTTCAGCAGCACCGTGCGGGCGTGTGAAAAATCTCTGCCATGTGATGAACGCGCCAAAAACGGTCGACATTAAGCTGCCACCACGTCTTAGCCCTATAAAAGTGGTCGCGAAACGGCTGCTGAGAGGTGAGCCGAGCGGTGGGAATAATCAGGAATCTTCTAAAGGGCCACATCAACCTTTCGTGCTAAGCCCGGCGCTGAAGGTTAGGTGGCTAGTGACGGGGAGCTACGCACCTGCGGTGAGAGTGTAATAAAGAGAGTTAACATATCGTTGCCGCATTAGGACGCCCTCGTTTCCGCGGTGGGAACGACGCTTCCTGGATGATAGTTGTCTCGGAACCAAGGTGCAACGGGAGAGATTTTTGGTCGATTTTTTTATGTTGCCTTTTGCACGTCCTGGTGCTTGCAAAACCGTGTAAACGATGAATGTAGAGTGCTGCGTCTTGTGTTGGTGGGATTGATCAGTGTGTGCAAGTGATTTTCCCAAGTTTTTTAATATATCTGTTTTTTTTTTGTAGTGCCAACATTTTTGTTCCAGCAAGTGGTTGAAGAAGTGGTTTTTGTTCCAGCAAGTGGTTCGCCAACGAGCGTTTCAAAAGATGTAATTGTGTGAGCAAAAATATATGTACCGCGCGTGAAAGTGGGCCCGTGAGGACGGCCGGAAAATGTCACCGCGACGCCAACGTCCTTCAGACGTCCACAGCACGGTAGACAACAATCAGAAAATACCGGAGCAACCGAAACCAACCGTGGTGCAGTGAAAAGTGGTGCCGCGGTCGTGAAAAGTGACGAGCTCTGCAGCGGCAGCGGTGAGCTAGATTCTTTTTTTTTGTTGCTGCTTGAATGTGGTTGCGGCGTGTTGAATTGTTGAGGAACCGTCCCGAGTGATCGATTGTTTGCTGACCGCGCGCGCGAAGGTTCGCTCTGTGTGCGTGTGTGCGTGCGTGTGTGTATATTTATGAAAATGTGCTGCGCTGGTTCGCTTGCCTCAGTTCGGGCCGCCACGGTAGGAATGGTAAATTGGCATTTTTGGAGCGTGCGGCATTAGTTATTTTCGGTGGAGTGAAGGAAAGCATAAAATTAGAGCAAAAGGTGAACCCCGCGGTGCTCCGCGGCGGACGGTGGTGCTGAAGGTGGGACGGTGGGTGCTGAAAAGTGAAAAGTCCTCAGCATCGGACGGCGGCTGCCGAGTTCAGAGTCCGAGCGAAATCGTCAAACCCCGAAAACGTTAGTATCCGTTGCCGTGTGTGCGTTAGTGGTTGACCTTTATTTCAGATTTGACCGTGTGCGCGACGCATACGCATAAGCTTGAATAGGCTTCCTGCGGGAGTGATTCCTATGGGCCAGCGAAGAGCTGAGCTTTTCTGAGCCGTTCTCGTCCTTAAAGAGTTCGTGCGTTCTTGGCGAGCTTTTTCGTCACTTTATTCCTTTCCAAGGTTAGCAGGGACCGTGCCGTGGGAGCCGAACGTGGTTCCGTCACGCACGGAAAGCGTATTTCATTCAACACGCCTGCCGAGGCTTAGCTGCCTCTGCTATTTTTCACCCACATCCTGTCAACTTAAGAAGCAAAAAAATAGCATCCTTCATGCAAAAAGAAAACCCTAAGGGTGACCTAAAATTGTTTTTGAAGACACGCCGTCTGCTTCTTTGGGAAGCTTAAGCTTCGCTCTGTATGTGTGTGTGACAGATGCATGGGGGTTTCTCTACTGCAGAAGCCGGAGAAGAAACCGAACGGTTCGCCATTAAAATGCGATTAAAGCACTTTTTACCCCTTTCGGTTGTGTGTGTGTGTGTGTGTGTGTGTGTGTGTGGCTTCATGGCAGCACGTGGGGCGGTGTGAGAAATACTCAAAGAAGCACACGCACGTAGATGAGCAGAAGAGATACAATTTTGACTAATATAATTTAGAGTATAAAGCGGGGTAATGTGATTCAAATCTAGCATTCGGCACGTGCGTACTTGGAAGGCACACTGATTAGATCAAGTAAATGTTGCGACACTGGATTACTTTTTTCCTGCAGATGATACAAGCATATCTTCACATTTTTTCTCCTGTACTCATTGGTACACATGCATTTCATTTGCATTCGGAAACATTTGTAATAAAAAATGTCTTTCATGGGATGGTTTTGAGTAGGGAAAACAGCTTTTCCACTCCTACGAGTGCGTATATGTCAATCGTTTCCCAATCAACAACGTTTGCACTTCTCGCAACGTTGTTTACTTGTTTTTCACAAACAAAATCAATTTATTTAAGTAAACTTTAAATTGAATAAAAATAATAATCAACTTTCAAGCACTTATCCTCTGTGCGGAGCTAGCCTACATGGACGGAGTGCGCTTCAACTCCACAAACCGGTTGCAATTAAATGGAGAGCACTTAGTGACTGCACCGTTGGTGGCCGTGAAAGAGAAGCTTATTATTTCACATTCCGTCCCAAACCGTACGCGGTGGAGTCCGTACGGTACGGGCTCACTCGATTGCAGTGTCGCCGCTCTTAAGGGTTTTTGCCTTCAACCGAAGGTTTCAACCCTTCGCCGACGTGCCCCCCACGCTGCCGCATCCTGTGCAAAGGCAACCGTGCAAAAGTGGAATCGAAGCGAAAATCAACACAACACATCACATCGCCGCCGTGCCACCAGGCGCTCCATCCTCCAGCCGGTGTCGTGGCTCGGGTTCGCTCCCACGCGAATGTCGGCAAACATTGTTAAGCCTCGAGCAGGGCGAGGGCGAGAGGATCATCAGCACCGAGTCGGGACAATTAACGGGGTAAATTTTATTTACCATCACCCACCTTTTCCACCCGGTGGCGAGCTGGCTCAGGATACAGGCCCGCTGCAGCTACCGCTTCGCCGCTCGATAAGCGCTCGGGAGCGCGTTTGATGGTGGGAGGTCTTTTTTTTGCTGCTGCTGCCGCTTCTCCGTCGCCTGTTTTCTTTCGGACGCTAAACTCATTTCCTACACGGTGACACGATGGAGCGTATCGTACGGGTGTGTATGTGTGTGTGACAGATGCATGGGGGTTTCTCTACTGCAGAAGCCGGAGAAGAAACCGAACGGTTCGCCATTAAAATGCGATTAAAGCACTTTTTACCCCTTTCGGTTGTGTGTGTGTGTGTGTGTGTGTGTGTGTGGTTCCAAAGGGGGACGGAATTGGAATCGAAATTTAAATTGGAAAACGATGGGCTGTCGAAACGAACAAAAAAGACCGTTACAAGCCTCTTCGGGAGTAGTTCAGCGAGGGTATGCAACAAAACCAGAATCAGGCAGTTTTGTTTTCTCGATTTCATGCAATTTTCCACGACGGAAGCGCAGTTACATCGGGAATAATTGAACAGTGTGCACGCACTCACCTGCATTATTCAGATTCGTACATAACCCGCATGTCTTTATCGGTCTTTATCGGCCATTTTAACTACCCTTCAGTACAGGTCACCTTAACCTGGTAAACTGTGTATTAGCACGTTTTCCCGCCCCGTATTTAGCACAATAGCGCCGAGTGTTTCGAATCTCTGTGTGCTGAGGACTTTTGGCGTACTTCAAATTTGCGGTACGATGATGGCCTTCGGATGAACGGGAACACAAACACAACGTAACGCACCGACGATGTCCTCATCAGGATGTAGCGTGCTTTCGAGCCGAACGACTTCATTAAAATCCCCACGCGAAACTGTCACGATAAAACGCGCACGGCGAAGCGTAAAGCGTGGCGAATTCAACCCAAGAGCAAAACAAAAAATGGGCATAGCCAAAAATGAAAAAAGCATGAAACTCATCCTACTCACCTGCGCCCCGGTGTGTGGGACGAATTTGTTTATTAGCTAAGTGAGGAGGGCACGGTGACGTTCGCTGGAAAGGACGCTCCGTCGGTGGGTCCGTTGGGACACGCTTGCAAAAAAAACCAGACCACAACAAGAGGAAATAGGTGACCGGGTACGGGGACGATGGGTGGTGTTTACACCTGGGGCAGTTAAAACGCGGCAAATTATTTGCGGCTCATCTCTGGTGGAAAATTAGGTGCGTTAATTGGGGGTTGCCGGAGTGGGAAAACGTGGGCGCCAGGATAGGGAATGGAATTTGATTGAAAAAAATGTTAAAAAAGCGCTTAAACAAACTACCGGCTGTCCAGCGGTAATAAGTGACCGTAATTGGGTGCTGCAGAGTGGACGGAAAAGGGGAGTGTGTATGTGTGCGTGTGATTGAAGTGTGGCGTGGACATTTTGATTGCATTAATTTGCGCTCTTGATAGTGGTTAGATGCGGTGTAGTTATGTTTCGCTATCGGAAGCATGCTAATTCAATTTGAAACAAATTACTATGGGCGGATGGCGGAGGACAGCTGCAGTATGATGATCTATCACGTACAGGGAATTGAGACAAAAAATCACTATACCATTAAAATGTATCATTGCTATTGTGTACGTGGAAACTGATAATGCTGAACATGTTGACGAGAATCACCTGTGTTGTTATTTCTGGACCAACAAATGGCTTGGATTTGATTTGGATTATTAAATTGTGATAAGAGGATGAAAACAGAGCATGGAGTACTAATCTGTTTACAGAAAAAAATGATAGAAGTATCATTTGCAGAGATAAGAAACACAATAAATCTTTATTATTGTAATTGTTTATCTCATCTAGGCTGCCTCACAGGACTTCACAAGTACTTATCAACTGCAACAAATTTGAATGCAAACAAAATACCCATTTTTGAAATGTAAAACTGAGTGATTTGATGGGTCATTCATAATGTAATTGGAAACATAAATTCTACAATCACTTTCAATAGATAGAATTTATGATTCCTATTTAAAAGTAAGGATTTCACCAACATAATTATAATAAAAAATAAATAAAATAATAATATATTTTTTTACGACAATTATATTTTGGATATACTTTTTGGTTTGATATATGGCATGCTATGTAGAAGTATATTTTTCAACTTTTTCAGGTCTGGTTCTTTAATCGTATTAAAATTAATTCGACTTGGAAACAAAAGTCTCTATTACTTGCATTTAAACGTGTTACTGTGATGTTAAAATTGCTCAAATTTGTATTCGTTTTGTAATAACGTGTATTTGTTTATTCTGCCTTAATGGAAAACTAGACAACAACATCGCAACAAACAACGAACAAGGAACTTACTGCAGGGATGTGTTCCAGGACATCTAAATTCTCCATCCAGCTCAATTCAATTCGTGTAAATTTAAGCTACCCTTCTCAGCCGATAGCTAATTTTATTCAATTCAAATATTGATACGCATCCCACTCACGTACGACAAACAACACCCGCCCGTTCGCCGATTGCCCCCCCCCCTCCTCCCGTAATAAGCTGGCGTGCCCATACAATAATCATACATTGAAAGGGTGCTTGCGACGGGTGAGCTAGTAATTTACTTGAAGGCGGCACAAAAATAAGCATCTTTTCGTGGGAGCACAAACGCGGTGGCGTAATGGTTGATAAGCCACGGTTTCGAGCACACCCCCACTTCACGTGTTGTGCGTCAACGTATCACGTCGCATCGGGCCGGCTCTAAGTGTGAGCGTATGGCAGCGCGCGTATGATTCGAAAACGAAAACGTCGGTCGTTTTTTTTTCTCCTGTTTGTTTGTTGGTGCGGGCTTCTCTCACCACCACTCCGTCACTCGTCGTCGCGCTCCCGGACGAGTCAATCGTCGCCTCTAGTTTTGCTGTCAACTTATTTGAACGACTTTGTTTTCCCTCCGCATCATCGTTGCGGTACGGGAAGCGTCCAGGACGGTGTGCGCTCGCGGTGCGGGACGCGCCGGGTAGCGAGAAAAGTCCAATTTTCCGGATGATATCATCTAGTAGCATCTTGAGTGGTTACAGGGTGGGTGGGAGTATGGGAGGAAGGGAGGGGGAGGAATGAGGATGGCAAGATAAAGCGCAGCAGGTGAAGGTCGAGGAATGGTTGGCATTTTTCCTCCGCCCGGTGACGTTATGTGCATGTCTTTAAGAACATTGCCGAAGGGGCAGCAGAGTCTTATGGACAAGCAAGACAACAGAGCTACACACACGCGTCGGTGCTACATTTAGTATTTCTTTCCCACACACGCATCCGCTGCCCATCACAAGTGAATTGTGTGGAAATGAGGAAAAAATCCTTGAGCGCGGCTGCTGCTCTTTAATGCTGTACGCTTGAATCATTATAAAACAACATGTGTGTCCTTCCAGCGATAGTAGTATTAGCAACGTGCGCTTATCTGTGTGTGAGTATGCGTCCCCCTCCCCCTCCCCCCCCCCCCCCTTTCCACCGCTTACCACCGTAAACGGTGGCCTGGGAGCACGGGGGACCTTGAGAAATTTCCGTTTTGTTTGCCCATCCGCAGCGCGTGGAAGCTGCTCGTCGCTTACACACCGGGCGGCAAGTCGACGCCCACCGCCCAGGATGAGCCAGGCGGGCCGGCCGTTAGGATTTACTTCTACTCGGGCACTTTTGCGCGGCGCACGGTCGTTGCCGGCGGCCGTTGAATAATGCCAGGGCCGTTCTACTCATCATCAACATCCCGACCGGTGTGTGTATGTGAGTGTCTGCTTCTGTGTTTATAGCTGGCTTTACCTGACTTACCCACTGCAAGTAGCCGTGCAGGACGTGCGGGCCGTCGTGCGTCGTGTGTATTTCTTTTCCGTTTTGCCCAACGCCACACCAGCCCAGGCCGTGTCTTCCCACGGTCGTTCGCCATCGAGCCATTCATTCCTGGAGCTTACGTTTAGGAGTATGCGTCCCCCTCCCCCCCCCCCCCCCCTGTTTGCCCACCGCTTACCACCGTAAACGGTGGCCTGGGAGCACGGGGGACCTTGAGAAATTTCCGTTTTGTTTGCCCATCCGCAGCGCGTGGAAGCTGCTCGTCGCTTACACACCGGGCGGCAAGTCGACGCCCACCGCCCAGGATGAGCCAGGCGGGCCGGCCGTTAGGATTTACTTCTACTCGGGCACTTTTGCGCGGCGCACGGTCGTTGCCGGCGGCCGTTGAATAATGCCAGGGCCGTTCTACTCATCATCAACATCCCGACCGGTGTGTGTATGTGAGTGTCTGCTTCTGTGTTTATAGCTGGCTTTACCTGACTTACCCACTGCAAGTAGCCGTGCAGGACGTGCGGGCCGTCGTGCGTCGTGTGTATTTCTTTTCCGTTTTGCCCAACGCCACACCAGCCCAGGCCGTGTCTTCCCACGGTCGTTCGCCATCGAGCCATTCATTCCTGGAGCTTACGTTTAGGACGTCCTTTGATAGGGGTTCGCTGACAGAGGGCGCTTGGCGAATGGAACGGGGCGCTATTAGTAGAAGAAAGAGAGCCTGAAGAATAACACACTCACAGTGGCTTACTCACGAGAGGAAGGTTTCCTGTTTTTGTTGTCGTGTAAAGTGTGTTGAAGATGTGATTGGTGCAACATTTCTGCAGCAAAGTTGAAGCAAGAAGCTCACGAGTGCAATGTTTGTAGTAAAAAACATATACAGTTTTAAAAATTGAACAATAATTACTCTTAGAAAAGTAGTTTTCTGTCCTGACGTGCTTTAATGTATCGAATAACATATACAGTTTTAAAAATTGAACAATAATTACTCTTAGAAAAGTAGTTTTCTGTCCTGACGTGCTTTAATGTATCGAATGTTGATTGGAAAACATTTCCACTGAATGTTTTGTAAAAAAAACTTGAATATGCAAATGACGAGTTTGAAAAACTAGCATTCACGAGTTTCGGCAGAAGAATATATGAAAAAAATGTAATGTTAAAATGTGTCTCACTATGTAGTTAAGGTTTTCAACCTTTAAAAAAAGTTAAAAAAGGAACATTTTACTAAATGAATGTGTAAAACATGTTTGACACAACAAACGCGATAACTCCGCGAGAGACGACTGAACAGAAAAGAATTCAATACAGCAACATCACTGTTTGTAGGTACCTGTGTGATTTTTTGCTTCAAACACCTTCCCGCGAAGGACTACGATTGTGAGAGCTGAAAGTGATTTTTTTTTGTATTTTCACAACGTTGCCGGATTCCGTTCCGGTTTCAGCAGTGTATCACTGCTACATCCTGCTACACTCCCCCAAAAACATCATCATTCAGCGCCGTGGAAGTTTACCGTGCTAGCAGCAACACACGCGTACACGGTGTCACTTTCTCTTTTGATTTGATTGCATTTGTACCAGGGGCGTGTTTTATTCATACCGCGCTTCGGGGCTGGCCCGGACATCGTTCAGGATCAGTGGCTGCGGCACGGGTTCGGTTAAACGCATCACGCATAATACCGGGCGGCATTAGCTGATGCCACCCGGGAAAGGGGCCATACAAAATGAGGTCGTAGTAAAAGTTTTATCACATAACCAACGCAAAAAACCAACCCTCCCGAAAGCGGTACGTGTTAGTGGTCCTCGAGGGCGGAGGACTCGACAAACTTGGCCGCGGTACGTGGTGGTGGGCTTATTATCGCGAAAAGTTCTCTTTTTCCCACGATCCCAGCCGAGCGCCTGCTGCCAATGCTGCCCGGGAAACGTAGCAGGGAAAAAGTTCCGGGATCGTGTCCGGGATGAACTGCTCGCTTGCAGTCTGCCGAATGTGAGCCACGGTGCGAGCATTGTAATTAATTAGAAGTATTTAACTTTCACCGAGCGCAGCTGCTTCGGCGTGCGGGGTCGGCACTGTTCGGTGGCAGGTTTCGGGACATGCTGGTTCGGTTGCGCACCGCAAGCCCTTTTCACAAGGGAAGGTGGCTGCCAGTGGCTGATAAAAGTTTTCGGGTCCACCGCGTACACAGGCGGCAGCGGCGATAAAAACGTTGCACATGCGATGCATCAAATTTGATCCATTTTGAAATTACATTCTCTGAAATTGGTGTCAGGATGAATATTGTTTCCCGCGCGCATGTACTCACGAAGCGGAAGATCCCGGTACTCCACGATAACCTCGCTGCAAGCGAGTGGTACAATTTCACGCGAGCATATGCGGAGGCACGGTTTCTTGGGATACGTTTTTTCCATTCTCCTTCCGAGTGTTGCTTCGCGTTACTCCAACGCACGGGCACGGCGGTAAGAAAACTTTCTGCAGCTCGCAGATCATCGCCACTAAAGTGCTGACAAGAAACCGAATTAGCACATGTTTGAGAGCTCGGGTGGATGAGGGACGGTGTTGGTTGAGTCTTAAGGGCGTTTTCGGGGTGGGAGGCTTCTCATTAGTCTTCCGCGAGACGATCGCGGCACAAGTAGGGTGCATGCTACGTGACATGGCGTGATGTGTATCGAACAATCGAATTTCCTTACGGGCGAGGTTGTTGCTAATGAACACTTACCTGCCAGCCCGAGGGCCACCGCCGATCTCTGGTAGTGGTAGTGCCGGTACGTGCACTTTCTGGTGTTTTCTGTTTAGTCGGCAACCGGAAGTAACCCAATTACTGCTTGATTGTTTCTGATACAGCGCTGGATATATTGTAGAGCGCTGTTGCTGGTATCACTGCACAAAGGAGAGACTTAAAATACGAAATTGTTTTATTCCGATTTAAGTACACTCTGTTAGTCATGGTAAGATCATTCATTTTTATAATACAAATAGTTGTCTCTCTACATTGCCTGGCCTGTGGATATTTATAGCGTAAAGAATGCGCCAACATTTGCACGCAATCGATCGCAGATGAAACTGACCAACGCTATCCCATCCAGCTAGCGTCCTGGTCAGTTTCCCAGTGTCTGGAGCGCCCAGTGTCAGCAGTTTTTTTTTGTTGCTGCTTGAATGTGGTTGCGGCGTGTTGAATTGTTGAGGAACCGTCCCGAGTGATCGATTGTTTGCTGACCGCGCGCGCGAAGGTTCGCTCTGTGTGCGTGTGTGCGTGCGTGTGTGTATATTTATGAAAATGTGCTGCGCTGGTTCGCTTGCCTCAGTTCGGGCCGCCACGGTAGGAATGGTAAATTGGCATTTTTGGAGCGTGCGGCATTAGTTATTTTCGGTGGAGTGAAGGAAAGCATAAAATTAGAGCAAAAGGTGAACCCCGCGGTGCTCCGCGGCGGACGGTGGTGCTGAAGGTGGGACGGTGGGTGCTGAAAAGTGAAAAGTCCTCAGCATCGGACGGCGGCTGCCGAGTTCAGAGTCCGAGCGAAATCGTCAAACCCCGAAAACGTTAGTATCCGTTGCCGTGTGTGCGTTAGTGGTTGACCTTTATTTCAGATTTGACCGTGTGCGCGACGCATACGCATAAGCTTGAATAGGCTTCCTGCGGGAGTGATTCCTATGGGCCAGCGAAGAGCTGAGCTTTTCTGAGCCGTTCTCGTCCTTAAAGAGTTCGTGCGTTCTTGGCGAGCTTTTTCGTCACTTTATTCCTTTCCAAGGTTAGCAGAGACTGTGCCGTGGGAGCCGAACGTGGTTCCGTCACGCACGGAAAGCGTATTTCATTCAACACGCCTGCCGAGGCTTAGCTGCCTCTGCTATTTTTCACCCACATCCTGTCAACTTAAGAAGCAAAAAAATAGCATCCTTCATGCAAAAAGAAAACCCTAAGGGTGACCTAAAATTGTTTTTGAAGACACGCCGTCTGCTTCTTTGGGAAGCTTAAGCTTCGCTCCCGCTATTTCGTCGCTTTTTACGACCTCCGGACACGATTTGAATACGTAATGAAACAGATGCCAATAAGCGCCCCCGGCGCTGAGCACGGGTACGGCCGGCAGGGTCCCACCGTATCGATGCGACCGGGGGCACAACCGGCAGCCGGTTGTCGGATCCGAACGAAAAGTGTCCCGGCAGCTGTCGCAGCGACCGTGCGTCCGATGCAGTATTAAAATTAATGATGCATCCGTCGATTGCGCGCTGGGGGTAGTTTTCGCTGCGGATGCGGATGAGAATCCAACAAGTGTTTCGAACGGTGTGTGCGTTTGACGATCGAACGAAAAGGGATGGATTTGACATCAACGCACCGGGATGCGTAACCTGTTGGACATGATGGGTTTTTGGACGAACGGCGATTTGCTGCAGGTTGCATTGCTTTATCGGCAATGTTTGTGTGCAAACAATGAGGAAATAAGTCTTGATTTTATGCGCAACTGGAAATAAAAACTAATCCCATCATGATTCGTTTTGTCTCGCGTAGCTGTGGAACGCCTAAGTGGAAGCATTACTGTCAGACACCTCGGTACACCACTAGCCGAGCGCGTCGAGCACTGTTCCATGAAACTTGTCGCCTAAACTTCCCTCCCAAAGTCGCTCAGGCGTGCTATGTTAGCCAACCTGGTTGGTATTTCCTTCCAAGAATATTCGTACCACCTGAAGTTCCGGATTTTCCACCTCTTTTCTCTGCTCTCCATTGTCCTTTCCGAGAAGGCACTCAAAAATGCTTGTAACCTACGGTAGAAGCGCGACACCCGTTTATCTGCAGACGCCGAAACGGCTCGGTCGGCTGGGCCGTCGTTAAGCGTCGGTGTGTGCTTTTTTGTGGAGGGCTCTGCCATGGACGAGAGATTGAACGGGCGAGATACACCGGGCTAGAGCGAGAGTGATGTTTATGAGATCATTGCTGGCGCAAAAACCGAGCCGAGCGTTCGCAAACACGTGCGAAGGAGCGGGGAATTATTTGACTGCTATGTACGCCGTGGAAAGGTTCATTGAATTCTTCCAACGATGGTTGAGGAAATTCGTCGGAAATGGAAATTCTCTAGGGACCGTACTGTGAGTCCTTTCCATTGACGCTGTGTGACCGAACGATTCCCAGAACGAGTGGAAGGTGTCGTACAGATATTTGTCTAGCTGTCAATGAGCGTCGGTGGGAGACAAAAATAGGTTAAAGGATGTTTATATCGGCACGAAAGTGTTTATCCAAGCTATGGGGAGAAGAACTGATGAAACGAAACCCGTGGCTTTTGAACATGCCTCAATTTGATCGCAAGAAAGTGTTTATCCAAGCTATGGGGAGAAGAACTGATGAAACGAAACCCGTGGCTTTTGAACATGCCTCAATTTGATCGCAAGTTTGATGTATTTGTCTTCAATGGCCTTTTTACACTTTGGGTCAACTGAACCGAACGCTTTAACGATCTTTACTTTTTTTGGAATTCGTTGGCTGATTGGACCGATTCTAGTTTTTTTTCTTCGATTCTTCTCAATCATCAATATATAGTACTTTGAACATCTTGTACTATAGTTGTAAAAGTGCTGTTGTTATGACCTAAATAATAATGAATTAACAAGGTTCATTTGATCTGAGTTAAAGCTGTTTTTCGTTCATTCTGTTTTGGGACATTGAAGTTACGACTTAAAGCTGCATAAAGCTGTAACAAAGGTATGGTGTTCTTACATACACAGCATCATTGACCAGATCATGTTGTTTGGTCATTATTTGCTCAGCAGCTTTTATGTGATTTCTTTCTGCCTACGCTGCGCATCAGCAACAGACACTAACTCATCCTAATGTCGAAACAATAATGTTACTTGATCGATGAGGCGTTGCCGAGTAGATACGTTCCGCGTTCGATGTGTTCCGGCCCGAAGATATATCCGAATCTAATGCCGCTCGGCAACCGTCCCTTTCGCCTTCTACGTCCGCGTAGCAATCGTAAAGCAACAAATTAGTTAAAGCACTGCTAATATTGACACAATAATAATGACTTTTCCTATCCCCCCCCTGCTCTGACCGCTATCGATGAAGCGCACCGGGGACGAAAGGACCCGCTCGGCACAGTACTATGTTGATTTTCCCAATCCCTTGCGCCTGTGCCCGGGAATGGTTGGTGAAATAATTTCCTCAGGGTGAACGCCCGTTGACGCGCCAACATCAGCATCATCGTTGTGGGCGAACGGGCCGCAAGACTTGACACAATTTCCATTTGTTCATCCGCCAGCCTCTGCCCGCGAATGTTGGGGAGGCTGTGTTCGTCCGCTTTTCATTACTATCTCGCATTCGCTCCTTCCTGCCCGTCGGCGGTGTCGGGCAATTTTCTCTGCTCGCCCTAGGTACAGCGGCGAACAAACAAATGGGAGAATGGAAAAAGAAACACGGCTAGAAAAATGTGAGCTGTCGTTCTACAAGGCACTCGATTTCTCCCGGGATCGGTTCTTATCTGTGCCGCCCTAGTTGGGCGAGAAATCGTAATTCTTTACTCGTTTTCCCTCGTCCTTGTCGGCGCGTCCGTGCGACCGCACGCGGAACAGATCCACCATGTTTTATCACCCTGTCGGCCTAATTCCG
>KZ067935.1:24045-37589 GCA_002091845.1 Anopheles cracens
GTTGGTTTGCGTGTTGCGGGTGCTTTCTTCTACAATTTCGTCAGAAGTGCTAGCTATCTTTTCCGCCGGCACCGAAGCAGCACCCCGTGGACATAACCGCATGGGAGCGAAATGTGTGCTGGATGCTTCCACGTTGTCACGGGCGGAGATAACTGTACCCGGGACGAGGACGCGCGCGCGCGCGCGCGCTCACGCTCGCTCGTTCGTTTTCCAAACTTTTCCCCAACCACACCCCCGGGTTGGTGGCGGTGCTGTTCTTGACAGGACGGAGGATGCACTTGCACGCAAACCGGTGAAGGAAACACTTGCCGCAAAACCGGGAAGTGCCACCAGACAATAAACTTTTTTTTGCGAGTGGAGGAAAGGAACAGTCAAGAAGGACAAAGAGAGCGAGAGAGAGAGAGAGAGAGTGGGGAGAGTTTTCCAACATTCTTGCAAGATTATTTTTTATATTGATGAGGCCAAAAAAAGTGTGTTATCTTGCGTTTCCGAAACACTTCCATTCTATTGGTCGTAATTGAAAATTTCAAAATTAAACTTTCGCTTGTATCTTCTTCACGGTAACGTGTTCTTTACGGTCGTAAAACAGCAGCACAGTGCGAAGGGGTTCGCTAAACTTCTCCGCGTCGAGTTCAGCTTCGATTATGAGCGGATTGATTTTCGGTGTCCGGACTTACGCTTTGGTTTTTGAAACACTAGAAAACTTTTAAATTGAGTGAATTTAAAAAAAAAAGTGTAGAGATGGAAGTAGTAAATAGCATTAAATTCATCACGAGCATATTGCGGGTTATTACTATCGCCACTTAAGTTTTGATTTGATTAAATTTTTTGCATCTGTATACGATCGTTGCATCCTATATCCACCCATTTCTATCCAAAAGGATTAGAGTTCATTGCCTGTCTGCATCATTGTCAGCAAATTTAGCCAAAAAATGAATTGGCTTAATGTGAGAACAATTTTTTGATAGCTTTATCGCATCGAGGCTTTCTACAATGCTCGTTCGAAGCGTGAAATTTGACAGCTGTCTCCTTTGTTTCTCTGGTCGTTGTAAAGCACGATAACTGATTAAATATTATGGGCTTAGTGTGTTTGATGTATAGGAGCGTAAAAACAACGTCATGAAAACGAACATAAAAAACTTTGGACTACACGTTTGTGCAGCCAAAAGGGGAAAATAGGATAAAATCCGACAACGTCACGTATCGATTCTCCCCGGTAACAGCATGTACTTTTTTGTGACTATTTTTAGTAAAAAATTGGGCAGTTTCAGCTAGTCACACTAGCATCGTCATTTTGGCACATTTACTATACCATGCTTTGACAATCTTATATGATAAACGTGGAAACAAACTGGGGAAAATCTTGGAATTGAAAAAATAAAAATTATGCTTTCAAAATGCTGCAGTACATAAGATTGCGATTGTAATTCTATTGAAAATTGTATTTATGTCTATTGCATTCAAAAAGTATTAGACAACATCATATACAGTGCCACAATCAGGCGTTTAAAGATGCCGCTTCCGTTCCCAGAACCATTTCTGGTTACGACGCAAGGTTATTGGTCGAAACACTTAAAGCAGTTACCCAGCGAACGCCATGTAAAGGTCACACTGGCGTACAGGAAAGTAATTAAATTTTTAGTGTCGTTTCGTTCGTTTGCGACTAAGGCCTGGCGGCAGTGGTAAAACCGTTCGATAAGAACACTACCCGCCAGGAACAGAGCCCCGTGCCAGTGTTGGCCGCCGGCTGCCGGTGGCAATGGCATCGAGAAGAAATGAAACGCAGAACAAAGCGAAAAAAGAACCGCAACAACACCGAACACGAAACCGACCCGACCCGAAGATCACTGCTTCATGGACCAATTTCGCGCAAAAATAACATCGTAAAATTCACTGCTCGTGCCCACCGTGCCCACTGGTTCCGCCTCCTGATGTCTGGACCGTGTGCACGACTGTGCACGAGTTTATAAGACTCAATTACCGCTCCCGCGCACCGTGCACGAGCCGCCGAAATGGACTCGTCGTATTTTCGTCTGCCACCCGAAAGGGGGGAAAAAACGTCGATCGGAGCTGTGGTTTTATTAAATTAAACAACCATAACAACCGATCATAAAACATCGATTATTTTGAGTTCGCCGGGCAGCGGGCTGGTTTCTGCTGCGCGCTGGGTGAATCGATCGACCGTTCGCACAAAATCTATGTCAAGTTGCTGTAGCGGCTGGCGCGACAGGAGTGTGCTGAGTGTTGGCCGGCTGCGCGTGTGGTTGAGCGTGGTTAAGTTAAGCGCAGCCTGGCGACGGCCAGCTTGGGCTTTGGAGTTCCGTGAGCGGCCGTCATTACGACCGTTTAGTATCAATTGTAACTGACCCCACGATGCTCGGCACGTATGCGACATAACGCCGTGCGTTGTGTGCGAGGGGAGATGGAGATAACGAAGGAAAAAAACAACATTGACCTCGGTCACGTCGCAAATAAACAAAATTCCAGTGGGACAACAGTACGAGCGCTTTGGGAACCGAATTGAAAACATTTTTATCGGTGATTGAGTGCGAAAGTTTGATTAATTTAAGGTAGTAAATTCTACCGTTGGGGAGTTGAAGTCATTAACATATTGTACATACGGGTTTTTCTAGTTGAATTTAATCTTTTTTAATTCAATGTGACTTAAAAACAGATGGAAATCACTTCAAAATCTAGCTCAATCAGAACCTTGTAGTTAGGAAATCAAAGAAGAAAATGAATTTTTGTTTTAACAACATTGTCGGTGTTTTTATTCATTATTACTCATTATTATTGATGTTTTTGAACTGACGTTTTGAATACTCATGATTGATTTCATGAACGTCGCATGACATTCATTTTATATCCCAACTATACTCTGAGATATTTACACACAGTTACTGTTGTACATTGTATTGCACAAAATATTTGAATGACGTCTGACCGCTTTAATTATTTAAAAAAGATGATCATAAATGTGCTGCAAATATTTACTGAATTAAAATTACGAATGAACGAGCAACAGACATGGCGGAACATTTTCTCACGCATAGCGATGCACGGGATGAAAAATTCCTGCCCCATCATGAACGTTATCAACCTGTATCGCGATATTAAATCGTGATGGTTCACATTTCATCCCCTACTTGCTGCAACCTGGCTTACCAGCGTGGTTGGAGGAAACCATTTTTCAAACCATTCCCACATTGATTGATCCACCGCAGCTCCCATCACACTGGCCAAATTTATCGCCCCCGGGTTCGACCTTCGCCAGCCGTAACCCCTTTCGCAACCGATGCCGCATAGGGCCCCAAGTGAGCAGCCCGTGCTGACAGACGCTCCGAAAGTGTCGGAGGCACGTTAGTCACGTAGCGCAAACCAATCGTCCGTTGCCGGCACTCGAAACCGCAATCGGCCGTAATCGAGTGCATGTGCAGCCGCCGTCGACCAGATCAAGAAGTCGACCAGCGCCGGTGAACCCTTCGCACTGAGCGTATGGAGCGCTCTACGGAAAAGCCTGCCGGTGGATCGGCGCGAGAAGGGAGCAAAAAAGAAGATCGTCCATCAGGCATAACGATGGTATGCTTTATTGATGCTCCCTTACTGGGTTCTGTGTCGGGGGCGAAAACTTTTCTCATCATACCAATTCATCTTTTGCACGCGAGGACGCATTAGAGCGTGGGTTTCTCTTGCGGCGCAGTATCAACTCACACTCGGCAATCGCGATATCCATTGCTGCTACAACTAACCACTGCGCTCTGTGCAGAAGCCGTGGGATAAAGTGTGGGAAGAGGGATTGAAAGGATCAACCAACATCAGACAACGTCAAGTCCAGCACTGCCCTCTGTCAACATCGTGCAGCTTGAGCTGGACCTTGCTTGATTTTTCGGCCCTGGATTAGCCTGTCTGATTATGTGCTGCGGAGGATTGCAAATCCTCCGCATGGTAGTGCCAGCAGTCGGTAATTGTGTGAGTGCCGCAAATGCGGAGCCGCAATGCTACGATTTGCTCACATAACGGAGTTGAACAGTGAAACATTTAGAGGATTAACCAAAGGATTTAGATGAACAACTCATACTAGACGTAATGTTGTTCTATAGGTTCGCAATTACCAAAGAATTTTTCTAACAGCGTGTTACTTTAGATCGATAATATTGAAGATTAATCAAACTTTGTTCTAGCTCACATCATACATACCGCATAAACTTTGTGCTTAAAGGAGTCTAAACGACAAAGAGTAGTCGACTTTGAACGTCCATAACGATTTCCCAAATATTAATAAAGAACAATGTTATCAGTTTTATGAAAACAAGTCCAGCCAAAAGCAATGAAGCAATATTTGATAAATAATATTTCAAAATCATCAAAATGTCAGTTCAGACGTCAAAGTTATTCAATTATTCTGCACCTATTGGAACATCCATTATATCAAACTAATGGCAATCGTCGTAAGCGTTGGCGCGATGACAATTTGCTGACACAGACAATATTTCGTCCTTGCGGCAGCAATATGTTCTCTTTACACATAAACACAACCAAGAGCACAATTTAATTTCAATAATTGTTTCCTGGACAGACTCACAGCGCACCCGAGCTACGAGCTACGAGCCAGCCAATCTTTTCACGAAATAATGAACACTGCAAATGCGTACCAACCACTATTCGAATGTGACAACCACATTTCCAGAAGAACCGTTCCACCAACTAGAGCCCGAACACAAGCTCCAAACTGTATCAACTGTCCTGCCCCCATCGCGGGGCAAGTGAACGAAACGAAACGCTAGCATTATTATTCCCGTGCATCGTACCCGTTTTACCGAACCGCGCTTCTCCCAGCACTCTGGTTCGAGAGAGAGAGAGCTGGGGAGCCATTTTGCACCCCCCGGCACAAACGGATAAGGCACTGGGCGCTGGGTGCGCGCGGAATAAATGTCAGCAAAATTTACAGCCCGCTGCTCCATTTTCAACAAGTTTGCGAATGTTGAATAACGTTTTGCACTACCTACAAACGCGGTCTGAACAAATTTACTTTCATTTAATTAATTTCGTGACGTAATGGAAACCGGTTCTCAGTAGCGTGCTATTAAGTGGATGTTAATAGCAACCAATGCTTTCATTACGATCCTTCACGAGTATTATTGCGAATAAGAAATTGTTTGAATTTTTTAAAGATAATTCAACAAAAAATAATCAAACGATTATCTTTATACAAACAAACTTAAAATAGACTTAAAATATACAGAAGATTGATTTTATACTTTGCGTTACTCATGTTACTTTCTTCTTCTCATTTTCTTCCTTATCGTAATAGTTATCGTAATAGTTGTACTGTAACATTTATTTTTTAAGTTAACTTCGTTAACTGCGACGAAATTACTACTACGATTTTTCTATTTAAGGCAGTGTTGGTCTATTTCTAGTATCAAACTTAAATGGTTAAATCCTTCCTGAAAGCTGTTTTATTCAACACTCTAGGCTCACAGCACTTTCAGCACTCAATATCTCTTTTCCCCACCATACTTCGCAGTACCACCAACAGCAACAGCAGCACAGTATGCAAATGTTCGGCCTCCAAACACCCTTTGCACGACTGGACACAAACACATTTATTTATTCGAATTTATTATCAAATTATCGCACACTTTTGTTGGAGCGAAATTTATCGAATTAAGGCGAATCATAATGGCACCCAAGATGAAGCGCGTACCAGCGCTGCTAGGCATTCCGCTGCCAACGAATGCCAGCGGGCAAAACGAACCATGTTTCAACGACGGGCACGATTGCAGCCCATTGGAAACGGTGGCATGAAGCTGCAAACTCGAATAAAAAAACCCCCGAAACGTTGTCTACCTTTTTTACGCTTACGCGACCAATGCCGGAACCGTAGCAGAGCACCGCGTTTTTCTTCGCCGAACGCAAGACCTTCCGACCTCAAACCGGGTCGTGGCGCCCGGTTGAAAGAATGTTCAATTTAAAATTTATGAAATCCCCAATGCCGGAGCATCCTTTATTTTTGTTCCCGCCCGTGTGCACAGGGCCCCCCCCCCCCCACCTATGTGTACCGGGGCCCTGCCATTCCAAAACGACCCACAAAACGACCGAATGCATTTGGGCGTTTGGGCCTGCCGGCGGCAGCGAGCAATTTATGAAACGGTGATTCGCTGCCACGAGCGTTTAAGCTAAATCGCGGCACGGCGTCGGAAGCGGGCTCTCGGGAGGATATTTCCGCCGAAGGAACCAGCGCGCACCCGCCACGCGCGTTGCCGCCCCCTGAACAAACGGAACGGACGGACGCAACGGAAAATAAACGGAGCAGCGGGGCGCTGAATGTTTGATACGTTTAATGATACATCGCACATCCATAAACGTGCCCGTCAAAAGACGCGCGCCTGACAGCGCCAAATGGACGCTACATGGGGACGGCGCGTTTTCGGAAATGGGCGCCCCGATAAGGCGCGTCAATTGTCAGGCGCGAGGCGCGTGAAAATCCATTCTATGTAACTGTCGTGATTCGCGAAACGTTGCGCCAAACCTGGGCCGCACGATTCCGATTTGTTCGTTTCGCTTAAATGGCTCGGGGCTATTTCTGGGTGAGATCGACCGTTCGGTACGTGATTATGAATCTAAACGATTTTCTCCAGAGGAAATCGACAGCGACAATAAAGCTTTCGGTACTCAATTGACAGAATACGGTTTGAATCGCCATTTCCGTTTCCAAGCGCCCATTTTGAATTTGTGCTTATGATAAATGGTCATTGCGAGATAAATTTCAATGACAGATACGTGCCACATTTCTGGATGTTCCTATTTTTTATAGCTTAGGTCTATGGCATAGAATATTTGATTGTGTTTGTTTGTTTGAAGTAAAAATTACAGGTTATTTTATAAGATAAAGTTAAAGTATAAGATAAAGTTATTTTATAAGATAAATATGCCTTAACAAGAGAGATCTGATTAATATATTTTAACATTATAATAGTTTGTTGTACAAACATAAAACATTTCAGAAACCTAATATATTGATCTACAAAACTCTAATTTTCTACAGACTTACTCAGATAAAGAGCCTTTATAATGTAAACAAAATTATATTCTGTATCCACTAGAAACTGAAGCATCAGCTTATTTATTCGCCAGACAGTTCTATCCATAAATCAAGCCAATAGATGAAGCCTACACCCAACTCACTTTCCACAAAAGTGCACAACGTGTTTCTCGATGATTATTCAAAATTCCAAAGCATCAAATCATTATCCAAACCGGGGCTGAAAACCATACGCAATATCGAATAAAAGATATAAAAGAGTTTAGTGGGACGATTTCATACGCAGCCTGATCAATTTTTCCAAACGATTAATTTTCCGTAACTCCGTGCCACGCTCCATCGCTCAACGAGCTTCCCTAATGCTGAATCGTCTCCAAAAAAAATCCGCCTTTGAAAATACGCTTCTCGTCATTGGACAGAGAGAGAGACAGGGTAAAGAAAAAACTCATTCGAAACCGTTCATTGACTCAAGACGAGTTCAATTTTGGAATCGGAAGTTTTCCACGCCTGCCCTCCCTCTCCCGACTCCGTTCGTGTGGCAGCGTGCTCCAAAAAGTTCGTGAGAAAAACCTCAAAAACACACACACACATACTCAAACTGAGAAAACCGAAAAAACCCCTTCTCGATTCCTTCCAATCAATCGAATATGCTAATGTTCCGCTATGACTGCAAGGAACGCCGAACCTCCTAGCTCGATAACCCACTCGAGCACCGTTTTTTTTTGTTGCTTTCTTCGCCACCCGTATCTCGGCATCCACCTTCCCACCGAATGTAAATCATTCGGTGGCATTCAGCCGTTGACGAAAAGTCATTTTTCTTCCCCGACTGAATGAAGTAATCAAGCCAAAAAGGGATCAAACGTCGGACGGATGAATGGATGCGCTGGCATCATCCACCTTTTCTTTCCCGTACGACGACCCACATCATGCGAAGACTGGCTGCCGGGTGCCGAACGGGACCCGCCAGCGCCAAGTGGGCAAAAATTGCTCCACATCGACGGCATGGCGCAAACGTGCCAAAAGCATCCCCGAACGCAGCTAGAACCCGGGCATGACTTCTCGCTTTCTCTGGCCCTGAACTGTCCCGTTCGTGTCGCGCGGCTAATGGATTGAAAATTAATTTCAACAATAGGTTCCCATCATCCGCACCAGACGGTTCTGGAACGGTGGCGCAGTGTATCGATCGGCCTTCGAATTGAGCGGAATGCGCGGTGGGATATAATGAATGCAAATATATCGCACCGGAGATCAAAACCGTGCGCTCTGTTGGGTAATAATTTATTCTTGAGGCTTTATTTAACGCGCTTAATGTATTCCGTTTGCACACCATTCATCAATCAGGATGCGAAGGACTCATATTTGGCTATAATTAACTGAACCTCGATCAGGAGCGATTCGAACGGGGAAAAGTATAGGCGATGTGCGAGAAGTTTGGCTCAATTTGAACTCGTTTTACTAGCCGCTATGAATGTTGTTTGCGTGAAACGGTTGACAATGACTTCTTTAATGGAGTTGTGCTCAAACATTGCGCGGAATATGAACGATAACGCGCCACCATGTATTTCAGAAACGATTGCAACCGAGCACCAGACCCGGCACGGATTGCGAATCTATTTTTCAATGCTCGTTCTCGCCAAAAATACCGGAACCCGGTCGATTTTTGAAACAAAACAAAAAAGCACATCAGTGCCGTGCGGCGGCATTCCATTTTTCGACTCCGTGACCTCGAAAAACTTCTGCACGAGCCACGGGAACGACGCCGACGTTCGGGATAAAAATAGTAGCCAGCTCTCATCGATCGTCCCGGCCTGCGGTGCCGTGCACTTGCACAGCCTGCACGAGCTCCGGAGTTGGTTTGGGTTGAAAAATCGAAGGCTCAAGAGATTTTATGCCACTTTTTCCACTGTGTACACACTGCTGTACGAAAGATTAAATAAAAACATCCGGCCTTCCGCCATATTTGTGTGTGGTGGCACAGCATAAGTGGAACACTCGCAGCACGGACACACCACGAACCGCTTCCGGTTCTCCATCACAGGCGCCCTGTGACATTTGTGCCTTGTTGGAAAACGAAGCGAAACCTGCGACATCGATCGGTGCAAAAATACAGCCCAGCGGTTTGCATTCTGGCAGCTTGCCAACCGATTTAAGCGGACAAGGTACTCGGTTTTGGGGAGATTATTTCTTTTCGCCGAGACGGCAGAGACGTATCATCGGCCCACGCCACGCCGGCCAGGTAAGCGATACCGCCTAAGCATCTGATCCGTTGCGGCGTAAGTGGTTCGTGTTGTTCAATGTGTTCAATTCCCTCCATAATTTACACCTCACCGTGCTGAGGAGCCCGGACCGCAGAAAACGATGTCCAGGGACCGTGAACGACGGCGTCTTCGACAGATCGCTCGTAGCTAATTAGTCGTAAACCAATTAAAACTAATTAGTACAGCAGCAGCAGCAGCACTCACGGCACACGGGTGGTCACACTCGGGATGCGCTACATCCTTTCGGCTCCGTTCCAAGGGCCGTTTGCGAACTTTTTCTCCAATCCAGGCAGATAATCTTCCCGGACCGAGACGCCCAGATGGGTCGCCGTCAAATGGTTGCCATCTATTCATCGCCGGCTCGCCATTTTGCTCGGCGGGGCAGAACCCTTTCGGGGGCAGCTCGGAACTTTGCCCATTGCTTTGCGAGCCGCAACCGTCAGCTGGCTGTAAATGAGATTTTTAACTTACTCCCGCACCGAGCGTGCGTCTGGCCGGCACATTCGGGCTGGGTTAGGTATCCCTCGTTTCCTGTGATGTGTGCTCTCGCCCGGAGGCGCCACGGTACACCTTGGTGGTTTCGAAGCAAACCACCGAGGAAGCCCCATTCGAAGCCATCTGCGTACCGGGGAAAGAAACTATGACGACGACGACAACAGTGATTAGCACTGGGATCTGTGGCACTTAGCCCGTGCGCGCCCGCGTCCCAAGGTGCTCCCGTAATGACCGTGCTCTTCTGGTGAAACTTTGGCGAAGCGAACCTTGCTGCTTAAAGAACTGGCTTCAAGAGCTTTCAGCAACGAGTATACAAGCTGCACGTTGGGTTTTTGGTGGATACAAACATTCTACAATAATTAAATTAATTAAATTCTACAATAAACGTGTTCAAATGAAATTCAGATTAAATTTTGTGTAACGACTAGTTTAAAAAATGTAAAATTGAATGTAAACAGGAAACATTACTGTACTAGCATTGATAGCACCAACTTTCCATACATGATGTCTATTCTGGATTTAGAATAGCTTTTATCATATTTTGTAGATTAAAAACACATAAAACTAGAGTATCCTGAAGTTTTACATCTTCATTTTCAATAATAAACCGTAAAAACTGCCCATCAAAACATACGAAAACTAAAAGGATATTCAGGCAAAACTGAATTGAAGTGCTTCGGTGTTCGAACAGCATTCGCCACTGTCTGAGAACACTTTCAGACCATAGTTAAGAACTCTCTCGTCCCACAGTGCCCAGTATAACAACTTGGACTGGATGGAGAGTTGAAAGCTACTGTACTTGGTTACGGGAATAGCCAGGAGCGTTTTTTATTATTATTAATTGTTTTTACTATGCAGCTACTCGGACATCCAGCAAGTATTCTGGAGCATTCAAGCGTGAATGATGACCAGCAGCGATTTTTACTACTTCTCGCCTTTCCCTCGCTACTGATGCCGTACCCATTCATTACAAGTTTTCTTTCCACTTTGTCGTTAAGCTTGTAACACCCTAAAGCAACACAACCGAACACCTTGCCTGACATTGCTATTTTATGCTGCGATGAAGAGAGAGTGAGACTGCTCGGTAAAATATTGACGACCTCGCAGGCATGGAGGCAAATATATTACATTCTTTAGTAATGGTACGTCAACGATATCGGTGTCCTTTTATCACCAACCCAGTGCGTCAAACATTGAAAGGGATCGTTCACCTAGCACCTGCCGGTTGGGCTTTTCTTCACACGTTTGAAAAGAATACGGGTGATCCACCCCAAACCCGGAAGGGCGATCTCACGTTACCTGGCCTGTACCGTACACTGAATCAAATATTTTACTGTCGGTTTAGCACTTCAACCTCACTCGCTGCACTGGTTTCCTACACACTACTGCTGCTGCTGCTGCGAGTGCTACGTCCTGTCCCGGTTACGACGTAAAGCCATCATCAAGGATTATCCGGTACTAGCAGACCGGAAAATTGGAAATGATCGGGTGCCAGTAACCAATAACCAGCAAGCATACGCTATCTATATCAGCCTCGGATACAAGCTACACCCAAACTACCGGGTGCGCCGGTGAGAGGATGTGCTGATTGAGAGACAGAAAAGAACAAATCCCATCTTGCCGGCATGGTACAGCTCGGTGGAGGATATGTTACACCCGATCGGTTTCGCATACGGCCGTGGCATCCGTGGAATCATCTTACTACCCATCCGTAACCCTACGACTACGGCTGCATGTAGTTCGCTCGAAACGAGCGTCGTTTTGTAGTTCGCTTTTTTCACTCTCTTTCTTGTCGCTCTACACCCAACCGAACGTAGTTTGCATTACCGCGCGGCATCGCTTCCGGGGGCTATAGGGAGTCGAGAACATGAATCGGCAAAATTTGAATAAATGGAAAATCTGTTTTCGCCCGCAATTCAATTGAGCTGCTGCCAAAAGCCCGCCCTTCTTGCGCATCATACACATACTCGTTGTGTCTGTATGTGTGCGTGTGTATCTGTGTGTGCAACGAAAGAGCGGAATTAGGCCGACAGGGTGATAAAACATGGTGGATCTGTTCCGCGTGCGGTCGCCCGGACAGGGACGAGGAAAAACGAGTAAAGAATTACGATTTCTCGCCCAACTAGGGCGGCACAGATAAGAACCGATCCCGGGAGAAATCGAGTGCCTTGTAGAACGACAGCTCACATTTTTCTAGCCGTGTTTCTTTTTCCATTCTCCCATTTGTTTGTTCGCCGCTGTACCTAGGGCGAGCAGAGAAAATTGCCCGACACCGCCGACGGGCAGGAAGGAGCGAATGCGAGATAGTAATGAAAAGCGGACGAACACAGCCTCCCCAACATTCGCGGGCAGAGGCTGGCGGATGAACAAATGGAAATTGTGTCAAGTCTTGCGGCCCGTTCGCCCACAACGATGATGCTGATGTTGGCGCGTCAACGGGCGTTCACCCTGAGGAAATTATTTCACCAACCATTCCCGGGCACAGGCGCAAGGGATTGGGAAAATCAACATAGTACTGTGCCGAGCGGGTCCTTTCGTCCCCGGTGCGCTTCATCGATAGCGGTCAGAGCAGGGGGGGGGGGATAGGAAAAGTCATTATTATTGTGTCAATATTAGCAGTGCTTTAACTAATTTGTTGTTTTACGATTGCTACGCGGACGTAGAAGGCGAAAGGGACGGATGCCGAGCGGCATTAGATTCGGATATATCTTCGGGCCGGAACACATCGAACGCGGAACGTATCTACTCGGCAACGCCTCATCGATCAAGTAACATTATTGTTTCGACATTAGGATGAGTTAGTGTCTGTTGCTGATGCGCAGCGTAGGCAGAAAGAAATCACATAAAAGCTGCTGAGCAAATAATGACCAAACAACATGATCTGGTCAATGATGCTGTGTATGTAAGAACACCATACCTTTGTTACAGCTTTATGCAGCTTTAAGTCGTAACTTCAATGTCCCAAAACAGAATGAACGAAAAACAGCTTTAACTCAGATCAAATGAACCTTGTTAATTCATTATTATTTAGGTCATAACAACAGCACTTTTACAACTATAGTACAAGATGTTCAAAGTACTATATATTGATGATTGAGAAGAATCGAAGAAAAAAACTAGAATCGGTCCAATCAGCCAACGAATTCCAAAAAAAGTAAAGATCGTTAAAGCGTTCGGTTCAGTTGACCCAAAGTGTAAATAGGCCATTGAAGACAAATACATCAAACATGCGATCAAATTGAGGCATGTTCAAAAGCCACGGGTTTCGTTTCATCAGTTCTTCTCCCCATAGCTTGGATAAACACTTTCGTCGACCAAAAATCTCTCCCGTTGCACCTTGGTTCCGAGACAACTATCATCCAGGAAGCGTCGTTCCCACCGCGGAAACGAGGGCGTCCTAATGCGGCAACGATATGTTAACTCTCTTTATTACACTCTCACCGCAGGTGCGTAGCTCCCCGTCACTAGCCACCTAACCTTCAGCGCCGGGCTTAGCAGGAAAGGTTGATGTGGCCCTTTAGAAGATTCCTGATTATTCCCACCGCTCGGCTCACCTCTCAGCAGCCGTTTCGCGACCACTTTTATAGGGCTAAGACGTGGTGGCAGCTTAATGTCGACCGTTTTTGGCGCGTTCATCACATGGCAGAGATTTTTCACACGCCCGCACGGTGCTGCTGAAGTCTTCCGGGTGATAACTTCAAGATGTCAGTGGGCAGACGGAAGCACTTTCCCCGTCAAGCCTATGC
>KZ067935.1:37599-49845 GCA_002091845.1 Anopheles cracens
GGTGGGCTCGGATCAAATCCGTGTGCAGCTGCTGGCAGCACGGCTGGCAGGTAGTGCCGAACCCATCCACTGTTGCTAGACTGACAGCAGGGCGATATCCGCCACACAGGGTTTGCTGTGGGAGCTACGGAAAAATCCGTCCACGATCGGCGCGTCAATCGGCGAGACTGAGAGTGTACGCTCACACGGGCGCCCGATGGCCGGTCAGTGCGCTTTTTCCACCTCGTGCTCCCCCAAACGAACGATACGACGTGCAAACGACTGCACGGGTGAGAATATGGTCACAGCCTCACGCTCTCTCTCTCTCTCTCTCTCTCTCTCTCCGGCAGCCTGCTCTCACGCGCTCAAGAACAGCTGGATCGAGCGAGGGGCAGGTGCTCGAAATTCTCCCCTTCACTCGCAGCTCGAACTGCTCGACTCGCCACCGTGGGATCAAAACAGAGATCTTAGTACGGCGGTGTACCCCGTATCAGCTGTCTTTCTCAGAGCGCGGGCGAGACTCAACTCTCACTGACGGAGCTGCTCACTGCTGCCCTCCTCGTGTCGAGTTGAGTGGAAATCCCAGCGAAAGAGCGTTCGTCGGATGCCCGGCTCTCAGCCTCTCGCGACAGCAACCCCTTTCGATGTAGCCCGCGTGCGGAACGGAAGTTCTCTGAGCTGCTTCGGGCCACGAACGTCGCGACATGCAACTCGGGCTCATGGCCTGCCCGTGTCCCAGGCTCGGACGGCTCGCGTCCAACAGTGTCGCAGCGGCGTGAGCCACCAGCCGCCTCCTTCGAAAGCTCGCAGCGTTTTCTTTCAACCGGGACCGGGATTTTCTTTCCACCTGGGAGGGGGAGTGTCGAGCAAAGCCCGGGACACGATTTACCCGCTCCCGAACAGCACGGATGGCGATGCGTACAGCGCACGGCGTCGTTTGCCTGCTGACACTGGGCGCTCCAGACACTGGGAAACTGACCAGGACGCTAGCTGGATGGGATAGCGTTGGTCTGTTTCATCTGCGATCGATTGCGTGAAAATGTTGGCTCATTCTTTACGCTATAATTATCCACAGGCCAGGCAGTGTGGAGAGACAACTATTTGTATTATAAAAATGAATGATCTTATCATGACTAACAAAGTGTACTTAAATCGGAATAAAACATTTTCGTATTTTAAGTCGCTCATTTGTGCAGTGATACCCGCAACAGCGCTCTACAATATATCCAGCGCTGTATCAGAAACAATCAAGCAGTAATTGGGTTACTTCCGGTTGCCGACTAAACAGAAAACACCAGAAAGTGCACGTACCGGCACTACCACTACCAGAGATCGGCGGTGGCCCCCAGGCTGGCAGGTAAGTGTTCATTAGCAACAGCCTCGCCCGTAAGGAAATTCGATTGTTCGATACACATCACGCCATGTCACGTAGCATGCACCCTACTTGTGCCGCGATCGTCTCGCGGAAGACTAATGAGAAGCCTCCCACTCCGAAAACGCCCTTAAGACACAACCAACACCGTCCCTCATCCACCCGAGCTCTTAAACATGTGCTAATTCGGTTTCTTGTCAGCACTTTAGTGGCGATGATCTGCGAGCTGCAGAAAGTTTTCTTACCACCATGCCCGTGCGTTGGAGTAACGCGAAGCAACACTCGGAAGGAGAATGGAAAAAACGTATCCCAAGAAACCGTGCCTCCGCATATGCTCGCGTGAAATTGTACCACTCGCTTGCAGCGAGGTTATCGTGGAGTACCGGGATCTTCCGCTTCGTGAGTACATGCGCGCGGGAAACAATATTCATCCTGACACCAATTTCAGAGAATGTAATTTCAAAATGGATCAAATTTGATGCATCGCATGTGCAACGTTTTTATCGCCGCTGCCGCCTGTGTACGCGGTGGACCCGAAAACTTTTATCAGCCACTGGCAGCAGCCTTCCCTTGTGAAAAGGGCTTGCGGTGCGCAACCGAACCAGCATGTCCCGAAACCTGCCACCGAACAGTGCCGACCTCGCACGCCGAAGCAGCTGCGCTCGGTGAAAGTTAAATACTTCTAATTAATTACAATGCTCGCACCGTGGCTCACATTCGGCAGACTGCAAGCGAGCAGTTCATCCCGGACACGATCCCGGAACTTTTTCCCTGCTACGTTTCCCGGGCAGCATTGGCAGCAGGCGCTCGGCTGGGATCGTGGGAAAAAGAGAACTTTTCGCGAGAATAAGCCCACCACCACGTACCGCGGCCAAGTTTGTCGAGTCCTCCGCCCTCGAGGACCACTAACACGTACCGCTTGCGGGAAGGTTGTTTTTTGCGTTGGTTATGTGATAAAACTTTTACTACGACCTCATTTTGTATGGCCCCTTTCCCGGGTGGCATCAGCTAATGCCGCCCGGTATTATGCGTGATGCGTTCAACCGAACCCGTGCCGCAGCCACTGATCCTGAACGATGTCCGGGCCGGCCCCGAAGCGCGGTATGAATAAAACACGCCCCTGGTACAAATGCAATCAAATCAAAAGAGAAAGTGACACCGTGCACGCGTGTGTTGCTGCTAGCACGGTAAACTTCCACGGCGCTGAATGATGATGTTTTTGGGGGAGTGTAGCAGGATGTAGCAGTGATACACTGCTGAAACCGGAACGGAATCCGGCAACGTTGTGAAAATACAAAAAAAAATCACTTTCAGCTCTCACAATCGTAGTCCTTCGCGGGAAGGTGTTTGAAGCAAAAAATCACACAGGTACCTACAAACAGTGATGTTGCTGTATTGAATTATTTTCTGTTCAGTTGACTCTCGCGGAGTAATCGCGTTTGGTGGGCCATACATGTTTTATACATTCATTTAGTAAAATGTTCCTTTTTTAACTTTTTTTAAAGGTTGAAAACCTTAACTACATAGTGAGACACATTTTAACATTACATTTTTTTCATATATTCTTCTGCCGAAACTCGTGACTGCTAGTTTTTCAAACTCGTCATTTGCATATTCAAGTTTTTTTACAAAACATTCAGTGGAAATGTTTTCCAATCAATATTCGATACATTAAAGCACGTCAGGACAGAAAACTACTTTTCTAAGAGTAATTATTGTTCAATTTTTAAAACTGTATATGTTTTTTACTACAAACATTGCACTCGTGAGCTTCTTGCTTCAACTTTGCTGCAGAAATGTTGCACCAATCACATCTTCAACACACTTTACACGACAACAAAAACAGGAAACCTTCCTCTCGTGAGTAAGCCACTGTGAGTGTGTTATTCTTCAGGCTCTCTTTCTTCTACTAATAGCGCCCCGTTCCATTCGCCAAGCGCCCTCTGTCAGCTGAAAAAGTTGAAAAATATACTTCTACATAGCATGCCATATATCAAACCAAAAAGTATATCCAAAATATAATTGTCGTAAAAAAATATATTATTATTTTATTTATTTTTTATTATAATTATGTTGGTGAAATCCTTACTTTTAAATAGGAATCATAAATTCTATCTATTGAAAGTGATTGTAGAATTTATGTTTCCAATTACATTATGAATGACCCATCAAATCACTCAGTTTTACATTTCAAAACTGGG
Organism: Anopheles cracens; assembly: GCA_002091845.1. Classification (NCBI taxonomy): domain Eukaryota; kingdom Metazoa; phylum Arthropoda; class Insecta; order Diptera; family Culicidae; genus Anopheles; species Anopheles cracens. Next base: position 41,152 of record KZ067935.1, read on the forward strand.
TATCTTGTTTGCATTCAAATTTGTTGCAGTTGATAAATACTTGTAAAGTCCTGTGAGGCAGCCTAGATGAGATAAACAATTACAATAACAAAGATTTATTGTGTTTCTTATCTCTGCAAATGATACTTTTATCAATTTTTTCTGTAAACAGATCAGTACTCCATGCTCTGTTTTCATCCTCTTATCACAATTTAATAATCCAAATCAAATCCAAGCCATTTGTTGGTCCAGAAATAACAACACAGGTGATTCTCGTCAACATGTTCAGCATTATCAGTTTCCACGTACACAATAGCAATGATACATTTTAATGGTATAGTGATTTTTTGTCTCAATTCCCTGTACGTGATAGATCATCATACTGCAGCTGTCCTCCGCCATCCGCCCATAGTAATTTGTTTCAAATTGAATTAGCATGCTTCCGATAGCGAAACATAACTACACCGCATCTAACCACTATCAAGAGCGCAAATTAATGCAATCAAAATGTCCACGCCACACTTCAATCACACGCACACATACACACTCCCCTTTTCCGTCCACTCTGCAGCACCCAATTACGGTCACTTATTACCGCTGGACAGCCGGTAGTTTGTTTAAGCGCTTTTTTAACATTTTTTTCAATCAAATTCCATTCCCTATCCTGGCGCCCACGTTTTCCCACTCCGGCAACCCCCAATTAACGCACCTAATTTTCCACCAGAGATGAGCCGCAAATAATTTGCCGCGTTTTAACTGCCCCAGGTGTAAACACCACCCAGCGTCCCCGTACCCGGTCACCTATTTCCTCTTGTTGTGGTCTGGTTTTTTTTTGCAAGCGTGTCCCAACGGACCCACCGACGGAGCGTCCTTTCCAGCGAACGTCACCGTGCCCTCCTCACTTAGCTAATAAACAAATTCGTCCCACACACCGGGGCGCAGGTGAGTAGGATGAGTTTCATGCTTTTTTTCATTTTTGGCTATGCCCATTTTTTGTTTTGCTCTTGGGTCGATTTCGCCACGCTTTACGCTTCGCCGTGCGCGTTTTATCGTGACAGTTTCGCGTGGGGATTTTTAATGAAGTCGTTCGGCTCGAAAGCACGCTACATCCTGATGAGGACATCGTCGGTGCGTTACGTTGTGTTTGAGTTCCCGTTCATCCGAAGGCCATCATCGTACCGCAAATTTGAAGTACGCCGAAAGTCCTCAACACACAGAGCGCTATTGTGCTAAATACGGGGCGGGAAAACGTGCTAATACACAGTTTACCAGGTTAAGGTGACCTGTACTGAAGGGTAGTTGCAAATGAAATGCATGTGTACCAATGAGTACAGGAGAAAAAATGTGAAGATATGCTTGTATCATCTGCAGGAAAAAAGTAATCCAGTGTCGCAACATTTACTTGATCTAATCAGTGTGCCTTCCAAGTACGCACGTGCCGAATGCTAGATTTGAATCACATTACCCCGCTTTATACTCTAAATTATATTAGTCAAAATTGTATCTCTTCTGCTCATCTACGTGCGTGTGCTTCTTTGAGTATTTCTCACACCGCCCCACGTGCTGCCATGAAGCCACACACACACACACACACACACACACACAACCGAAAGGGGTAAAAAGTGCTTTAATCGCATTTTAATGGCGAACCGTTCGGTTTCTTCTCCGGCTTCTGCAGTAGAGAAACCCCCATGCATCTGTCACACACACATACACACCCGTACGATACGCTCCATCGTGTCACCGTGTAGGAAATGAGTTTAGCGTCCGAAAGAAAACAGGCGACGGAGAAGCGGCAGCAGCAGCAAAAAAAAGACCTCCCACCATCAAACGCGCTCCCGAGCGCTTATCGAGCGGCGAAGCGGTAGCTGCAGCGGGCCTGTATCCTGAGCCAGCTCGCCACCGGGTGGAAAAGGTGGGTGATGGTAAATAAAATTTACCCCGTTAATTGTCCCGACTCGGTGCTGATGATCCTCTCGCCCTCGCCCTGCTCGAGGCTTAACAATGTTTGCCGACATTCGCGTGGGAGCGAACCCGAGCCACGACACCGGCTGGAGGATGGAGCGCCCGGTGGCACGGCGGCGATGTGATGTGTTGTGTTGATTTTCGCTTCGATTCCACTTTTGCACGGTTGCCTTTGCACAGGATGCGGCAGCGTGTGGGGTACGTCGGCGAAGGGTTGAAACCTTCGGTTGAAGGCAAAAACCCTTAAGAGCGGCGACACTGCAATCGAGTGGGCCCGTACCGTACGGACTCCACCGCGTACGGTTTGGGACGGAATGTGAAATAATAAGCTTCTCTTTCACGGCCACCAACGGCATCGACTTAATCTGGGCGTTCTGCCGCTGTGTCGTCCGCGTCCTCTCCGTGTAACAATGAGAGCATGCAAATGAAAGAAAAAAAACAGCAAAACATACACCCATACGAAGCAATCAGGGCAGGGATGAACGACGGAACCGGATGCTGGCCGCAAGGGATCACCAGCACCGCACCGCACATGCATCAGCGACGACGGTATGAGCATATTTACCGGCTGGTCCTGCCGTCATGCTCGTTAATATGTGGTGGTGGGATTCGGTTTTTGCTCCATGCTCTCTGTCCCTCCCCGAAAACACCAAGGTCGCACGAAAGCGCAGTGGCAATAATGCCCTCCCACTGCACATGCATGATCGAGGCGTCCCAAGGATACACGTCGTTATTATTAACGGGTCGTACAGGGAGTAAACGGGCTCAACCCCGGACTGTCTTTGTTTGCCCCACATTGTTGCCGCGCACCGCAAGGCTTTCCGTTTTCTCCGAACCCTTGCACGCTCATTCGCTCTCACGCTCTCTCGGCTCTTTCTCTCCCGTAATTTTATCTATGTTCCTTCCATGCCGTTCTTAAAACGAAAGTTTTATCCTAGAAAACATACAGCCGCCTTGGACCGAGCTTGGATATTGTTGGTCCACGCGGTCCCACCCAGTGCTCCAAGCAACAACCTCAAACGACCTCGCAGCTGAAAAGCGTACCGGTCGATCGTGAAGGCCGTCCCGGTGAACATAATTCAAAGTGGAGAAGGAAAATTACTTCGAGATGTGTGCGCGCTTGCATCCCGTGCCCGTGCGCCCGTCGTATGTAAATAGGGGATCTTAGCATAATTGGATTTACGATTGGCCAGCAAAGGCGATGCATTCACGAAACCAAAGCGTTTCGGTAGACTGCAGCCATGTTTCCCGAATGTTTATGGGTGGCGCATATGCAATCGATCGGGTCGCCCGAGACCCCGCGTAATGGTTGCCTGTGCCGATGGCCCGGCATCATTAAACCTGTCCGCTATGACATGATTTGCGTTTCGGGGCTTGGATCGAGTCACAGTCGCCGCAACCTCGTAATGGTCACAATGGGATAAACTGTCCGTGGGCGCGTGTGTTTGCCGGATGCAACGGAATACCTGCACGTGCAGGGCTCGGGAATGTGTGCAACGTTTGCGACGGAATCTCCTCTGCGAGGAATGCGATTTCTGCTTGACTGTTGTTTGGAATTATTTGGAACCGCTCGGAGGAACCGCTCATCGGTACTAAATATATTTACATGTGTGGCGGATATTACGGATACGCTTCGAATGTGTAGCCGTAATGAAATCGAAGATTAAATTTGATATTTGATATCGAAAATGACCTATTTTTGGGACTGACGAGCAGAAATTGTTTCTCCGGAGCTAGATTCATCTCGTTAATATTATCAAAATTGATTAGGTCTTTAGAACACAAGACAAGAATTTATGATGATATAACAACACAACTCTATTTAGCTAAACTTGTATAAGCATTCAAAGAAATACATTTCGGATGTTCTCTTCTTCAAAAGTTTCTTCAAGATCCAAGTCACTGCGACAGGAACGCAACCTTCAATTTCATTAAACATACTCCCCGACGTTCTGAAACTATCTTTAAGGCTAGCGTGTGTGCGAGCGTCCATGGGACGCTCCGGAAGCACTATAGTTTTCCCATTTTCCATAATCCAAGTCAATCATTATCTCACCAAGATGCCCATCCAACCGGCCTAGAATCGGCTCCGTACCGTACTCCTTCAGATCAGTTGCACCGGCGGCTCAGACCACACTATAATATCCCGCCCGCTCGTTCCGGGAATGTGTGCTCTAATGACAAGTCCACCAGCATTAAGTCATTGCTGGCAGTGTTCCAGCGAACCCGTGTCCCTGGTCCGACGAGAGAACCGAGAGCTAACCGTTCAAGCCACAAGGCGTCTCAAACACACGCGTACGCTTTGGGGCGGATTCGCACCATCCGGGGCACACTTACTGGACGTCCTGTGTCGTAAGGCGATCTCGAACGGGCCATTTAATATTTCATTCCTGCGCGCCGTGCCCCCTCGAGACACCCGCCGTGCGTGGGAGGCCCACAGTGTCGATAACTTATTGACCGGCAGACCAAGCAAGCAGCATTCCAAGAAAGGCTGAACCGTCTTCATTGCAGGCGAAGTCGCCGGAACGCAGTCACGTATGTGTGGACGTTGTTATCTGTGACCATCATGCTTGGACGCACACCGAATGACAGAAGTAACAATCAGGGATAGAAAATGAACTGTCCTGTTTCTTGCATTACGCTCTCTCGGCTCTTTCTCTCCCGTAATTTTATCTATGTTCCTTCCATGCCGTTCTTAAAACGAAAGTTTTATCCTAGAAAACATACAGCCGCCTTGGACCGAGCTTGGATATTGTTGGTCCACGCGGTCCCACCCAGTGCTCCAAGCAACAACCTCAAACGACCTCGCAGCTGAAAAGCGTACCGGTCGATCGTGAAGGCCGTCCCGGTGAACATAATTCAAAGTGGAGAAGGAAAATTACTTCGAGATGTGTGCGCGCTTGCATCCCGTGCCCGTGCGCCCGTCGTATGTAAATAGGGGATCTTAGCATAATTGGATTTACGATTGGCCAGCAAAGGCGAAGCATTCACGAAACCGAAGCGTTTCGGTAGACTGCAGCCATGTTTCCCGAATGTTTATGGGTGGCGCATATGCAATCGATCGGGTCGCCCGAGACCCCGCGTAATGGTAGCCTGTGCCGATGGCCCGGCATCATTAAACCTGTCCGCTATGACATGATTTGCGTTTCGGGGCTTGGATCGAGTCACAGTCGCCGCAACCTCGTAATGGTCACAATGGGATAAACTGTCCGTGGGCGCGTGTGTTTGCCGGATGCAACGGAATATCTGCACGTGCAGGGCTCGGGAATGTGTGCAACGTTTGCGACGGAATCTCCTCTACGGGGAATGCGATTTCTGCTTGACTGTTGTTTGGAATTATTTGGAACCGATCGGAGGAACCGCTCATCGGTACTGGCTTTGAGTCAGATAATGGTCAAATATTTACATGTGGGGCGGATATTACGGATACGCTTCGAATGTGTAGCCGTAATGAAATCGAAGATTAAATTTGATATTTGATATCGAGAATGACCTATTTTTGGGACTGACGAGCAGAAATTGTTTCTCCGAAGTTGGATTCATCTCGTTAATATCATCAAAATGTATTAGGTCTTTAGAAAACAAGACAAGAATTTATGATGATATAACACCACAACTCTATTTAGCTTAACTTATATAAGCGTACAAAGAAATACATTTCGGATGTTCTCTTCTTCAAAAGTTTCTTCAAGATCCAAGTCACTGCGACAGGAACGCAACCTTCAAAGAAAAAAAACAGCAAAACATACACCCATACGAAGCAATCAGGGCAGGGATGAACGACGGAACCGGATGCTGGCCGCAAGGGATCACCAGCACCGCACCGCACATGCATCAGCGACGACGGTATGAGCATATTTACCGGCTGGTCCTGCCGTCATGCTCGTTAATATGTGGTGGTGGGATTCGGTTTTTGCTCCATGCTCTCTGTCCCTCCCCGAAAACACCAAGGTCGCACGAAAGCGCAGTGGCAATAATGTCCCCCCACTGCACATGCATGATCGAGGCGTCCCAAGGATACACGTCGTTATTATTAACGGGTCGTACAGGGAGTAAACGGGCTCAACCCCGGACTGTCTTTGTTTGCCCCACATTGTTGCCGCGCACCGCAAGGCTTTCCGTTTTCTCCGAACCCTTGCACGCTCATTCGCTCTTACGCTCTCTCGGCTCTTTCTCTCCCGTAATTTTATCTATGTTCCTTCCATGCCGTTCTTAAAACGAAAGTTTTATCCTAGAAAACATACAGCCGCCTTGGACCGAGCTTGGATATTGTTGGTCCACGCGGTCCCACCCAGTGCTCCAAGCAACAACCTCAAACGACCTCGCAGCTGAAAAGCGTACCGGTCGATCGTGAAGGCCGTCCCGGTGAACATAATTCAAAGTGGAGAAGGAAAATTACTTCGAGATGTGTGCGCGCTTGCATCCCGTGCCCGTGCGCCCGTCGTATGTAAATAGGGGATCTTAGCATAATTGGATTTACGATTGGCCAGCAAAGGCGAAGCATTCACGAAACCGAAGCGTTTCGGTAGACTGCAGCCATGTTTCCCGAATGTTTATGGGTGGCGCATATGCAATCGATCGGGTCGCCCGAGACCCCGCGTAATGGTTGCCTGTGCCGATGGCCCGGCATCATTAAACCTGTCCGCTATGACATGATTTGCGTTTCGGGGCTTGGATCGAGTCACAGTCGCCGCAACCTCGTAATGGTCACAATGGGATAAACTGTCCGTGGGCGCGTGTGTTTGCCGGATGCAACGGAATATTGTGCCGATGGCCCGGCATCATTAAACCTGTCCGCTATGACATGATTTGCGTTTCGGGGCTTGGATCGAGTCACAGTCGCCGCAACCTCGTAATGGTCACAATGGGATAAACTGTCCGTGGGCGCGTGTGTTTGCCGGATGCAACGGAATATCTGCACGTGCAGGGCTCGGGAATGTGTGCAACGTTTGCGACGGAATCTCCTCTACGGGGAATGCGATTTCTGCTTGACTGTTGTTTGGAATTATTTGGAACCGATCGGAGGAACCGCTCATCGGTACTGGCTTTGAGTCAGATAATGGTCAAATATTTACATGTGGGGCGGATATTACGGATACGCTTCGAATGTGTAGCCGTAATGAAATCGAAGATTAAATTTGATATTTGATATCGAAAATGACCTATTTTTGGGACTGACGAGCAGAAATTGTTTCTCCGAAGTTGGATTCATCTCGTTAATATCATCAAAATGTATTAGGTCTTTAGAAAACAAGACAAGAATTTATGATGATATAACAACACAACTCTATTTAGCTAAACTTGTATAAGCATTCAAAGAAATACATTTCGGATGTTCTCTTCTTCAAAAGTTTCTTCAAGATCCAAGTCACTGCGACAGGAACGCAACCTTCAATTTCATTAAACATACTCCCCGACGTTCTGAAACTATCTTTAAGGCTAGCGTGTGTGCGAGCGTCCATGGGACGCTCCGGAAGCACTATAGTTTTCCCATTTTCCATAATCCAAGTCAATCATTATCTCACCAAGATGCCCATCCAACCGGCCTAGAATCGGCTCCGTACCGTACTCCTTCAGATCAGTTGCACCGGCGGCTCAGACCACACTATAATATCCCGCCCGCTCGTTCCGGGAATGTGTGCTCTAATGACAAGTCCACCAGCATTAAGTCATTGCTGGCAGTGTTCCAGCGAACCCGTGTCCCTGGTCCGACGAGAGAACCGAGAGCTAACCGTTCAAGCCACAAGGCGTCTCAAACACACGCGTACGCTTTGGGGCGGATTCGCACCATCCGGGGCACACTAACTGGACGTCCTGTGTCGTAAGGCGATCTCGAACGGGCCATTTAATATTTCATTCCTGCGCGCCGTGCCCCCTCGAGACACCCGCCGTGCGTGGGAGGCCCACAGTGTCGATAACTTATTGACCGGCAGACCAAGCAAGCAGCATTCCAAGAAAGGCTGAACCGTCTTCATTGCAGGCGAAGTCGCCGGAACGCAGTCACGTATGTGTGGACGTTGTTATCTGTGACCATCATGCTTGGACGCACACCGAATGACAGAAGTAACAATCAGGGATAGAAAATGAACTGTCCTGTTTCTTGCATCGGTAGATTGGTGTTTGATCACAGAGAATCGTCTCGTTTCTTATACTCCGTAGAAGCGCTACGTTGAAGGCTGATCATTCTGCCGAGAATATTCAACAGTAAATTTCATGGGCAGTACTCGAACAAAATTGAAAGATTTTTACATACACAATGGCGTTGGTCAAAATATAAAAACGGAAAAAACAACAAAGAACCAAAGGGAGATAGTTACTTTCCACAACAAAAACAAACCAAAACATCCCACATATCATACGTATCAACAGGGACAAAAAGAAAACATAAAGTTGGGCCACCGGGAACAGTTGCGCATTCAACGAGAAAACTTTTTTATTAACCCTCAACATTAGTCCAATTTCACCGTGGACTCCCTACGTCTTTCAACAGAAAAACAAACATCCCCAAAGTCGAGGACACACAAAGGAGAGTCAACGCTCTAAGCGGACGTTGGAGGACACCCGAGGCAGGAGCAAAAACAGAAAGGAGGATTACGAATGTCGGACGATTATTGCTCAAATCTAGTGCCGAAACCGGTGGGAAAATGTCCTCGATGGACCGTACCGACCAACCGAGCGCCCATCATCACGCATTAGAGAATTTGAAAGTTTAATGATTTATTTACCTTGCGCCAAAGCGACTGGTTCGGA
>KZ067938.1:11836-30058 GCA_002091845.1 Anopheles cracens
AATATGTCGCTTTTCCATTGGTTTGTTCCCAGTTCGTTGTCATTGGTCGACATGATACCGGAGGAGCAGCTTCGTGGCCGTCACTCGTCGGAAAGTGACCGGGAGGCGATGGGACACGATACGCACAAACGTACCCATCGCCTGTCCGACAGTGACGGAGGCTCGACCGAAGGCTGCAATTACGATCTGTTTGCCGAGCAGTGCGACATCCTGCAGGAAATGTTCCCCGACAGTTCATTCATAGAAGTATGCTAAATAGAGCAATCGAAATTAGTTTAATTGCATTACTGTCTTCTGGTGTCTATCTGCGCACAGGTAAAGCATTGCATCCTCATCGCAAACGGCGATGTCGACCGGGCAACACAGATCCTGCTGCACCGACAGGAGGCCGGCCAAAGCTTGAAGGGGCCGTCGAATCGCAAACGGCGATGTCGACCGGGCAACACAGATCCTGCTGCACCGACAGGAGGCCGGCCAAAGCTTGAAGGGGCCGTCGAACAATATGCTGCAGGCGAACAAACCACACCAGCAGGTGGACGAACACGAGCTTAAAAATCGCATCATCTCCAAGTATGTTCCACGGCCCGAGGGTGTGCGGTTGGCGGGTGTACTAATGCGTGTACTAATGTTTCCTTTCCGCCAGATATTCGTACGTCGACAAGGAGGACAACCGGGAGTACAAACCGGTCGCACCGAAGGTCGAACCGAAGAAGCTGATCCGGTATCGGGACAACAAGATCGTCTCGTTCAAGGGCGAACGGTATACGGAGGTGTCGCGTCGCGGCGGCGAGGAAGAGACTGAACTCAAAAAACCGAAGAAACCTATCTGTCCGTAACTAATGATACTCATCGCCGCTCTCACTAGCTCATAGCGAAACGTTACGAGCTTCCTTGAAGCTTTAGTCGAATGTGAACGTAAACGAATAGCGACCGCCAACTGTAATCCGCACCGGATATTCTCTGACGCATGTCGCGGCGGCAAACGAACCCTTCCCTATTCTGCTCCACTTCCCCGTGCAACCGGCGGCCGTCTACCGTCGCTCTCCAGACTCCCAGCAGTCGCACTGCTCGAAGTAAAATCACATAAACATACGCCTAGTTGATGAGCAAGATCTGAGGCCAGTTCCTGGTTGGATTAGTAGTAACAGTAGTTGTACTAACAGTAGTTCCGCGTTCCGGGCAGTTCGGTAATTTCAGCCACCTTATTTATGCCCCCTCCCCCCTCACCCATCCACTCTTCATACCCATCCCTCGTAAAGTATTTTATCATTGTACAAAACGAACAAAAACGCGGTTCAGTCACCTGCGCTCAACTTTTAAGCCGCGCGGACGATCGGTGGAAGCTGGATGCGGGCATGTCATCCCGTACTTAATTTATATTGGAAGCCGAGTGATGCACACAGCTCGCCTGTATGTGTGGTGTGTGTGCGTGTGCGTATATTTGTGTAGCTGTCTTTCGGTTTCGAGACAGATTTAAAGTGACCGATATTTTAATGGGTTTAATTGTGCCCTAGGTTCCTTTCTACACACAGGAGAAACAATAGCTGCTTCCTCCTGTGCATTCCTTTCCTCTTTTTGTATTATTACATAGGTCATCGTGAATAAGTGTATAATAATGATAATAATATTATTATTGATAATATTAATAAACATAACAGACAACATAATCCTGAGAAAATGGCGATCTTTTTTTACAAGTAAATCAAATTTCTCATCACGGAAAACAACGTGAGCGAGTTTCTAGGCGAGAGGAACGCCGTGGTTGGTTGGATCGAAGACAAAGCCGCCAGTACATCAGCACCGGGCGATGGATTTTGATAGTTTGTGCAATGTTTGTTCCGGTAGTGACCGGTATCCGCGACTTAGTCGGCAGTGGTGTGAGCGTATTTGCGATCGACGAAGAAGACAGAATGCTGACTTCGGTGAGATAATTTTTTTTAAATTTAAAATGTTTTCAAGTGATGGTAGTTATTTGCAGAAAGAGGTGCTTGAAGAAAACTGTGAAGTAAATACATTCGTACTAAAATAGGTACCTGGATATTTTGTATGTTTCCGGAAAAAGTGATCGATTTGGAGGTAGCTTACGTATAAGTGTTCAGTTTGGTTATCTTCACCGTTTCCCTGCAATATGAAATGCGATATGAAAACGACGTCGATTTTCTTCTGTACATTAACTACACGTGTTTGTTTCCTACTCTGTTGCTAAAGACTGAGCTGCTTCGCAAGTATGGATATCCAATGGAGCAACACGAAGTCACTACCACCGATGGATACGTGCTAACGTTGACAAGAATACCGCCTAGGGCGCAGAGAGCCAAAGGCTCGCTTCCGGTGCTGCTAGTACACGGCTCAATTGGCACCTCGGCAGCCTTCCTGATCGCTGGGCCGAACAATGGGCTCGCCTACGTTTTGGCCGACCGGGGATACGATGTGTGGCTGGCCAATCTGCGCGGTAATCGCTACTCCCGACGACACACAAGCTTATCTGTGAACTCCGAAGCCTACTGGGATTTTTCCATGCACGAGGCGGGCTACTACGATCTACCGGCCATGATCGACCGCATTCTGCTAGTGACCGGTGTAAGGCGTCTCGGCTTTGTTGGCTATTCGCAAGGTGCGACCGTGTTCTTCATTATGGCTGCGAGCAGGCCGGAGTATAACGAAAAAATCGCCCGGATGTATGCGCTGTGCCCGGCAGTCTATCTCGATCGCGTCCGTAGTCCCGTTGTCCAGTGGCTTAGCAAACATGTTGACCTCATCAAAGACATCCTGGACGCGCTGGGATGGTGGCAGGCTCTACCGTACAGTAGAGTAAGGAACGTAGTGTTCAGTGCACTGTGCCCGGTACGTGAGAGGCGAAACTTTTGCATTCGCCTGCTGGAACAGTTCGCAGGACCCAACCCCGAGGGTACGGATCTGGTAAGGAACACCATTACGAGGGAGAGTGTTGTAGTGTCATCCCAACGTTTCATGAACACTTGCTTTTACGTACAAATCCGCAGATAGCACAGTACATTCTCGGTGGCCACACTCCGTCCGGTACTTCATCCAAGCAGATTCAGCACATCCTTCAACTAATCCGTTACGATAGATTCCAGCAGTTTGCCTATGCGCGGAAGGAGCAGAATCTTGCTCATTACGGAGCGGAGCAGCCACCGGCATACAATCTATCCGTAGCAACAGCACCGGTTGCAATTTTCTACGGCATGAACGACTGGGTAGTCCATCCGACCAACATTGCACGGCTGGCAGCCGAACTGCCTAACCTCGTATCGGTGACTATGCTTGAGGATCGCAACTTCAATCACAATGACTTTTTGTTCGCCAAACGAGTGCGCGCGCTCCTGTACGACAAGCTACTGATCGATCTGGATCAATTATGATAATTGAACACGTACGTTATTTATTTGTCAATACGAATAGAGTCTACAAATGTTACCTAGTTCAGAACAGAAATTTCGCAAAAACTTTGTTAAGACTGAATTTCGCAAAAAAAAACTACTTCTTCTTGTAAGAAATAGATAACATTCTAGTTGCAAATAAAAACAACTTCCAATAGATTCATTCGTGTTTTGCATGTGTGATATGAGTGAAGGAGAGCATCAGGATCAAAAGGATATTTTACTCATGTATTCCAAAGTCATCAGCGAAATAAAAACGCAACAAGTGAGGAAGCTTCATTTGCATGCAATAATACCGTGCAGGAAAAGTTGCATTTGCTGCTACTTCTACATTTGTTTCTTTACTGCGGGGTACGGGTCGTCCCGTTTTCTTTGCCGTATCTCATCTCCCGCCATACGTGAATCCAGTTCAACCCTTCATTTACCCTCAAATACTACCGGTGTGTGGTGCGGGGTGCTGTTTAGGGGTCCATTTTCAACCTTCCCTCCTATTCCAGCTCCTCATCGCTATCGATGATCTGCTTGAAGGAGAACGCATGGAAGCCATAGCCCAAGCCTTCGTAGAATTTGCTCATGAACTCGACCCTGTGTATGGTGCGGGAGAGGAAGGCATGTTTAAAGGCTTACTTGTGCATTGGCACACAATCTGTATCTTACCAGTGCAGACGGAGCGTGTGCAGGAAGGCGGACAATCCCTCCATCATGACGAGAATAGCGAGGGTGAACAGGGACCAGGCACCGAACACTAAGTACAGCATGATGGCACCCTTGTAGGACGTTTGCTTAAGCCCCATCGAGAGCACCATGTTCCAGAGCACCTCGGAGAGTTCTTGGGAGATGCAGAGTGTTACCACAGCGCTTGTTTCAAGAAGAAAACTTATACTTACGAGCATGGGCAAGGGAGAGGGCCCACAGACGCAGATAGGACGCTGTGTGCGAGACGGTGCTGAGCACATACTCAATCGTGTGGATGGCCTGGTGGATGAAGATCTCCGCCATCGGCTCATCGTCGTGCGAATCGTGCGGCTTCGAGCTGGACGTGTGGTTCGCGTCACCCGCCTGATGAACGTCACCGTTGTTGGGAATCGGTGTCTGCGAACGGTACGAGAAAGATTTAGATCACCCGACTTGCAACACACTCCTCTTACGAACAACTCACCGGCGAGGCATTCTTGCGCTTGAACATCAGATAGAGCGGCTTGCCGAGCAGCATCCACGGAATGCACAGCAGAGAAATGAAGACGAACGTACGCTGCACCTCATTCTGGCCGACGAACATGAACTCATCGCATCCATGGAACGGTTCCGTGTTCTTGAACAGCATCATGTTGATGAACATGATCAGCACGGACGGGGCGCAACCGGGCGTACGGGGCTGGAAGTCCGTCTTGGCCGTGTACACAATCCACTTCATGAACATCATGAACACCATGTACGCGAACAGCAGCACCAGGAAGATGATCTGCGGCATAAACTCCAGCACGATGCTGATGCGCTTGCGGAAGAAGTTGTGGTTGACCACGCTCATGCAGACGCCGAAGATCATGTGCACCACGCCGAAGATGATCGACAGCTTCATCTTGTACGAGTTCAGGAAGATGATCTTGTTCGACGCCAGCTGCCAGACCGGATCCAGCCCGACCGGGTAGATGGCCGTGTCGTAGTCGGTCGAGCCCGGGTTCAGCGTCAGATCCTTGTTCGTCATCACCGTCGACGTGTTGTAGTTGATGTTCCACGACGACCCGAAGATGTTCATCGACTTCGAGAAGATGTCGTTGTACACGAACCCGGTGTACATGGAGAACAGCCCCATCAGCAGGATGATGTAGCGACCGCCGAAGAAGATGTTCCAGATTTCGTTCGTCGACTTCTTCGCGCCGAGCTTCTTCTCGCCCGTCACCATCCACAGCCCGAACAGGGCCATTATCATGCCGTGACCGAGATCGCCGAACATGATGCCGAACAGGAACGGGAACGTGATGATCGTGTACAGGGCAGGGTTCGCCTCCCGGTACGAGGCGATACCGTACGCGTCGATCAGATTCTGGAAGCCGCGCGTGAACTTGTTCGTGCGGTTGTACGTCGGCGGTGCCTCGTTCGTGTCGATCACGTTCAGGAAGGACGGTATGGTGCTGCCCACGGCGGCCGACCCGTCCGACAGTGCCTTCTGCACCTTCGGCAGATCCGGCACCGGCACCCAGCACTCCCCGATCAGACACTTCTTCGTCACGTCCATGTTGAACAGATTCAGCGTGTGGTAGATCGCTTTCATCTTCTTCACCATGATGCGCCAGTTGAACAGCTCCTTGGCGACGGTGGCCAGGACGATCGACCGGTGGTCCTGCGTTTGGTTCAGCACCATCTTCAGGTCCTCCAGGCGCGTACAGACACCCTTCACCATCTCGCTACGCTCCGAGCCGGTGCTCGGGCACGGATACAGCGACACGTGGTACCCGGTGCACACCTTCTTAATGCGTGCCTTCAGCTGCTCGCCTTGAAAGAACGCCACGAAGATGGTCTTGAAGATTTCATTGCCCTGCGGAACGGTAACGAAGCATTTAGGACAATGCATGTTCTCCATTTACAACTCCTGCACTCCACATCCCGCCCACTTACCGTCGACGGATCCTCGAGCGGTTCCTCCAGCTCCACCTGCCGCAGGAAGATGTTACCGCGCGAAATGCGCCACAGCATCCGCTCGAACCCGGGCATCTTCTCGCGCTGGATCACGCCCGCGACGAAGCCCAACCGTCCGCGGCTCTGCGCGACCGTCTGATCCTCCGCGATCAGGTTGCTCTTGGCTGCGTCCGTGCTCACGATCACCTCCTGCTCGAAGAAGAACGACTGCGTGCGCTCCAGCACGTGCTTCAGCTCGGTCAGCTCGAGGTAGTTCGACTTCAGGTTGACCGCGTTCTGCGACAGCTCCAGTATCTCGTTCTCCGTCTTCTCGAGGCGCGCCTCCAGGTCGATGATTTCGCGCGGGTTCGGCGCCCGGGGCCACTCGTCGACCGAGCACTCCGGGATCTGGACGCTGTCCTTCCGCACCTCACCCTCGACGTAGCGCAGCTTGCGCTCCATCTCGTCGCACCGGCGCACCTCGCTCACGAACTTACGCTGGAACGCGTTCACGTCCGCGTTCAGCTGTGGAGAAAGGTTCGGACGTGGTCAGCGGGTACAGAGGGGGCAACCGTGCTGCCGTCTGGGCTCTTACATCGCGAAACTGCACAGCACCCGTTTCGCCCAGCTCCGACACGGACGTGTAGGCCGCCTCCGGCTGGATAAACATTTGGCACAGGGCCATCTCCTCGCTCCGGAACATCATCGCCATGGTTAGGCGGGGTCGGGCTTTCGCGGTCGCACTGGCTACGGATTAACGCTACGGAACGAGGGGAGACAATCAGAACTTAGAAGCCTAATTCAATAACAATAAAGCACCGAGAACACAGCGACACGCTCACTGCCCCGAGCCCGTTGCTAGAACCCCGTGACTACGTGATCACGTGACTGCGCGCGCAGCAGTAGCGCGATCGTTTCTGCACAACAAACGAACGCAAAATCAATCACCTGACCTGAGCAGACGCGGAGGTCGGTTCGGCACTGGCTGATGAGATTATGCTGCTACTTCTGCTGCTGTCGCTTCTATTCTCCACTCGCGGACTTACTTTCACGGTTGCCTATCAACCCGTCGACCGTGGGGCCGTCTATCGATCCGTGCGAATATCGAAAGTTCAAGGACGTTTAAAACGACTCCCGAACGGAGGAGCACTGACTGGAAGGTGAATGCTGCGCTGTCTACTCTTGCTCTTCCGGTAGAGTGTCACCGACTACTGGGCCCGCCGTGTGTAGCGCGAAGCGTTCTCGTCTACGCTGCGGCCGATCGAGGTTCTCCCCTCCACCGCGAGCCACCATCAATATCGGCGATGGTGTCGTTAATGGCACGAAACGTGCGTGCTGCCCGGGCTGAAACGCTTCGCTGTTGGGAGGCAGCGCGGCACACAAGTAAACAAGCGACCGTCCACGATACTTGTTCTAATTCCACGCGGGACTAGTTAATAAGGGCGTGTTGTTTTGTTTGTACGCTCGCGGTGCGTGGAGTCTCTTATGGCAGCGGTGCAAAGTATGGCTGTTTTAGCGTGGCTTCGAACGAACCGACTCACGTGGTGCCGGTCCGGTGATCGATGCTGATCGCCGCGTCGATTCGGTAACGTGGTGTCACTCGTTTGCAGACCCGCACTAATTTGCACCTCAAACACTGCGCTGCTGCGGTGGGATCATGTGATGATGGACCCGGGACCGACACGTTCAGGCCTCGATACGTTGCACACACCGAACGCTGCAGCCCGACATGGAAGCGCGGTTATCACTGGGGCGTTCGGTGCGATCGCCACCAACACGATCGCGGCGGCTCGTTCTCGCTGTATTGATGCCGCGCCACGCCAACACACACGCACACGGACCGTCTCACGGGCTGGCACGGGGGTTCGGAAGGTCACGCGTACGAAAGCCGCGGAGCCTTTTGTGATCCGGTGCGTCCCTCCACCTCCCACCCACCCTCGATTGATCAAACCATTTTCGGTGCCCGATCGGGATGTTCGTGGTAGTGGTAACAGCAGGGAGACGGTATCAGCGCAACGCGCACTTGCACTTGCCCGGTACGGAACGCGCATGATTTAGTGATGGTGGCCTGTACGGTTGTATTGTGGGCTGACGCACCGCTGGCGAGACGCGATGGGATGATGAGCCCGCTGTGTACACATTTGGATGTCCCGCCAGATGAGAAATTCCCTCGCCATGCTGTTGGCGAGCGCGTTTGTCCGTTGCCACCGGAGCTATTGGGTTTCAATTGGGTTAAGATGAATGCAATCGGGATTTTTGGAACTTACTCCATACATTAACTTTAGGAATTTGGAATGATCAGCGGAGCACAAATTCCAATTTCTTATTAATTAGACACATTGCACACATTTCTTAGGCTAACGATGACAGTATAAATGGTTATCTATTATTTTTTATTTCTACGACAAGCAATTATACTTGAATAAGAGAAGATTCTGTTCACTAGAAGGTACGAGAAGATGTTAATTTAAAAGTAATGGTTCCAAACGTGAGGAATCATTTGGAACACTGAAAAAATATATCAAATTAAAACAGTTCAGTGTTATGGACATTGTTCAGCAAGTACCTTCTCTAAAATTGGTACGCCTACTCATCATCGTTGACAGATATTGTTCATACAAAAAATATTTTTACAGCCCGTCAATACATTTTGCTTCCGAATTTCGTACGAAGCTTCAAAGAGTTGATCATCCCTGGCTCAAAACAACACGTTCGAGGGCCTGATATGGCGTTTTGCTAATTGAGTTTTAATTCATTTCTCGTCAACACAAATGGTGACTGTGGAACCTCGTTAAGCAGCCAATTTTTTAACGTACTTTATGATAACTTTGACAATTCAAAGTCACAAATTTTAAGCTTGGAGACACCAATAATGTTGATGTTTGATGTACAAATTGACCAATCTGCTTACAACGAGTATCTTGACTTAGTGCAACATTTAAAATCTGAACAGAAGAATCCGTCGAAACTCGAATTTGAAGGCAGCGTAACTGTAGCTTCCTGAAGTTTGGTGATATAAAGAACGGACAAAAATAACACACAATTCCATGTTAGCTTGCATTCTATACCATCATTTATTTCGGTAGTGGCATCTACGTTTGGGTGGCACATTGCACTGCGTTTATTCGGTTTCTTCCTCCTCCAGCAAAGCCTTGAAGGAGAACGGCTTGAACGCGTAGCCCAGACCTTCGTAGAACTTGCTCATGAACTCGACCCTGGGGGAAGAAATTGAACATAACGTTTATTCCGTGTCGTTTTCCTGAAATTTTGACGATCTCATCTTACCAGTGCAGACGGAGGGTGTGCAGGAAGGCCGACAGTCCCTCCATGCCGACCAGGATGCCGATGGTCAGTACGGACCAAGGCCAGAACACGAGCCAGATCAATATGGCACCGACGTACGAGTCATTCTTCAGACCAATCTGGAACACCATGTTGTACAGCACCTCCGAAAGCTCTGTGAAGTACAAAAGCACGTTATGTGTGTTCGATCTGCGTTCGCACGCTTCCGGAGCAAAGACTTACGGGCGTGTGCCAGCGACAGTGCCCACAAACGCAGGTACGATGCGGTGTGCGAGATGGTACTGAGAATGTACTCGATCGTGTGGATGGCCTGGTGGATGAAGATTTCACTCATCGGCTCGTCGTCATGGTGGTTCGATGACGACTGGTGTGCCACCTCCGACCCGTGCTCAGCACTCTGGCCCTTGCGCTTGTACATGATGTACAGGGGTTTGGCAAGCAGCAACCACGGGATACAGATGAGTCCCAGCACGATGCAGATCACCTGGAGTGTGTCCTGTCCCTCGAACATGAACTCCTTGCAGGTGTCGAGCGGTTCCTGGCTCTTGAACAGCATCATGTTGATGAACATGATCAGCACGGACGGCGCGCAGCCCGGCTTCAGGTGATCCTCGTCCGTGACGGCGGAGTACATGATCCACTTGAAGAACATCATGAAGCACATGTACGCGAACAGCAGCACCAGGAACAGTATCTGGGGAATGAACTCCAGCAGAATGTTGACTCGGCGACGGAAGAAGTTGTGGTTGACCAGACTCATGCACACACCGAAGATCATGTGCACCACGCCGAAGATGATCGACAGCTTCATCTTGAACGAGTTCAGGAAGATGATCTTGTTGGTGGCCAGCATCCAGAGCGGATCCAGCCCATACCAGTAGACCGTCTCCGAGTAGTCTTCGGTAGGATTCAGCTGCAGTTCCTTGTTCGTCATCACCGTCGACGTGTTGTAGTGGATGCTCCACGACGACCCGAAGATGTTCATTCCCTTCGAGAAGAGATCGTTGTACACGAACCCGGTGTACATGGAGAAGATACCCATGAGCAGGATGATGTAGCGACCACCGAAGAACAGCTGCCAGATTTCCTCCTTGTTCTTGTCCAGCTGCTTTTCCCACAGCACCATCCACATGCCGAGCAGGAACAGAATCAACCCGTGACCCAGATCGCCGAACATGATAGCGAACAGGAACGGGAACGTGATGGTCGTGTACAGGGCCGGGTTTGCCTCACGATACGTCGCAATACCGTACGATTCGATCAGGTTCTGGAAGCCGCGCGTGAACTTGTTCGTGCGGTTGAACGTCGGCGGCGCCTCATCGGTGGCGATAATGTTCAGGAACGACGGCACGGCACTGCCGACCGCGGCGGATCCGTTCACCAGCGCCGTCTTCACGTCCTGCAGACCCTCGGTCGGTACCCAAGCCTCACCGAACAGACACTTCTTCGACACGTCCACGTTGAACATGTTGAGCGTGTGGTAGATGGCTTTCACCTTCTTCGCGATGATCTCCCAGTTCGGTACCTCCTTGGCGACGTTCAGCAGTACGCGCTGCCGCTGGTCCTGCGTCTGGCCGAGCACCATCTTCAGATCCTCGATGCGCGTGCGCACGCCCCGGAGCATCTCCTCACGCTCGCTGTACTCGTTCGGGCACGGGTACAGGGAGGCATGGTAGCTGTCGGTGAGCAGGAATCGAAACGATAGGATTACCAATCAAAGTACAGAAACGTCGCAGCTACACGATCAGCAAACCTACCCAGCACAAACTTTCTTCACGCGGGACTTGAGCTGTTCACCTTGGAAGAACGCGACGAACACAATCTTGTGAATCGAATCACCCTGCGGAGAGGCATGCGAGATAAACGGAAAGTAAGTAAACAGATGGTAATGCGCATGTAAATAGCGATATGCCGACTGACTGACAGCGCAAAAAATGTGTATGGGCGTTTGGTTGAGCTGCAGAAATGAGGACAAATGGCTTATTATCTTTTACCGCGGTTGTTGGCATAACTGCCCGGGTTCCATTATTGTTACATAATTTCTGCGTTCCAATAAAAGCTCCTGCGGGATTTGTTGCATAGCGTGTTTGTTACGAGCACACATTTCGGCAATCAATCCCGATGGCAAACATATGATGGCGATGAAACAAAGGTTCCCCCTCCCGTGGCGCTCCGTTACACCTCGTGACCTTATCTACTACAACTCAACAACCCCATGTGACCAGCGTTTCAAGGCAGTTACACGCTTGTGAAACACATACACCAGGCAAAACACCACTCGATCTCCCGTGTGACGTCCGCCACACGTCCCGGGCGGGAAGATAAACCCCTCCGCACCGTGTGCTTCACTTACCGTCTTTGGATCTACCAGCGCTTCCTCGAGGGTGGCCTGGCGCAGGAAAATGTTACCACGTGATACGCGCCACAGCATGCGCTCGAAGCCAATGACACGCTCCCGGGAAATGACTCCGGCCACGAAGCCGAGCGGTTTGCCCTCGTTCGCCGCCTCGCCACCGGTGGCCTCCAGGTTCTGCACGTTCGACTTGTCTGAGAAGAACACCTACCGCAAACGGGGATGCTCGAAGTTAGCGAACAGAGAACTCCCGCTGGACCTTAGGGTAAAAGTCACCCCCTACCTGTGTCTTCTCCAGCACGTTCTTTAGCTCCGTGAGCTCCATGAAGTTCTGCAGGAGCGCGTTGTTGTTCTCCGACAGCTCCACGATCTCGTTCTCCGTCTTCTCGAGCTGCGCCTCGAGGTCGATGATTTCGCGCGAGTTCGGTGTGCGCGGGATCTCTTCCGGCATGTCCGGGATCGCTACCGCATCCTTCGTGATCTCCCGCCGGATGTAGCCAATCTTGCGCTCCATCTCCTCGCAGCGCCGGATCTCGCTGGTGTACTTACGCTGGAACATGTTGATGTCCGCGTTCAGCTGCAGCACAACGGGGGGAAACCGGAAACGGAACAGATCTTCACCTGGGATTCTCATCGGAACGGTTGGGAAGTTTTGTAATTGGCACTCACATCGCGAAACTGCGCTATGCCCAGTTCGCCCAGCTCGGCCACCGACTGGTAGGCAGCTTCCGGTTGGATGAGCAGCTGCACCATGCTCATCTCCTCGCTTCGGAACATCGCACCCATGGTTGCGGGATGGTTTTGCACCAGAAGGAGTTGCCCTCCAGCTACTCTCGAATAGGGGAAAACCGAAAGAGGGGACTTTCCGCAGCACTACTCACTCTCTGTGAACACACACTTGCTAGTGGGGAGTTCGACGACTGCTCCGTTCCACGGTCGAACGGCATCTGCTACAATGGAACGACGAACCAATCTTCGAGTCGTTGTGTGATAGCGATATCTTATTACAGCTCCACGGACATTTCGCGGTCCTCATGCGATAAGAACGTCACGTGAGACTCGCGGTGACCAACCGAACTCCCGGCAGTCATATGATAGCTCTCGTCTTGTGACTGCGGGTCCAACCGGTCTATGCTGTGGATTACAACATACTTCAGCTGTTTTTCGTTCACTTTTCCTTGCAAGTCTTAAAAATATTTTGACCCAAAAACACTAAACACGACACAGCTCTTTATCTAATTTAAATAGAATACTGCTCATTCCTACTCCATAAATCTCCCGTAACGAGGTCCATAACAGCCCGCTAATCCCGTCATTCCACCCTCCCTCCACCAGGTGGGTAAGGCCGGGGGCTTAGAGCGAGTAGCTTGTTGAAGGGCTTTTTCGGCGAACACTCGAGTCGATCCGTGCGATAACGCTGGCGATAAGGAAATATCTCGCACCTCCTCCCACTGGCAGCGAGTGACGCGCGGACAACGGTAGTATCGTGGCAATTAGAGGCACACAAGTTTATCTGCGACTGGTGCCCAGAAGCCTCCTCCGATTGTTACGATAATTGGCCAGCAAGTCTAAGCGTAAAGGGCTCCCCATGCCTCGAGGGCGAAACAATGCAGCCATCGCTGCCGTTGTATGTGCAGCGAATGTGCTATCTTTCTCAATTAGCGTTGAGATAGGGTGGGCATGGAGCAACATGGAATGGTCATTAGAAATATTAACAACTTCTTTCGAATTCGCACACTGAACGATAACACACTGGCCTGCCTCGCGTAATGAACAATGCTGAAGCATTCCAGCGTTGCATACCTATTGCTGCTCCACTTGAAGATGAACTATGACATGGAAGTCTATTAGATCAGCATCGGAACTGGACTAGAGTGTAGTTAAATAATTGAAGACTTAGATGATTTAATGGAAATTATTTTTTAACCGGTCATGCAAGAAATTAGTCCGCAGTGTACAGTGAACGAAATTTCTATCGATAATGGTCACAATTTAAACAATATTTTAAGCAATTTTAGTCGGTTGATTTCAATTTCATTTCGATTGTTGAAGAATTTAAAACGTTGTTATCTTAAGACTGCCTGAAACAGGATTTCTCTCTCCATTTCTGCAATTATACCGTTTTTTTATTCATGTAAATTCATTTCTACTCTTCGAGATAAGATTATCACGCTGACGTATGATCGACAGCTTCATCTTGAACGAGTTCAGGAAGATGATCTTGTTGGTGGCCAGCATCCAGAGCGGATCCAGCCCATACCAGTAGACCGTCTCCGAGTAGTCTTCGGTAGGATTCAGCTGCAGTTCCTTGTTCGTCATCACCGTCGACGTGTTGTAGTGGATGCTCCACGACGACCCGAAGATGTTCATTCCCTTCGAGAAGAGATCGTTGTACACGAACCCGGTGTACATGGAGAAGATACCCATGAGCAGGATGATGTAGCGACCACCGAAGAACAGCTGCCAGATTTCCTCCTTGTTCTTGTCCAGCTGCTTTTCCCACAGCACCATCCACATGCCGAGCAGGAACAGAATCAACCCGTGACCCAGATCGCCGAACATGATAGCGAACAGGAACGGGAACGTGATGGTCGTGTACAGGGCCGGGTTTGCCTCACGATACGTCGCAATACCGTACGATTCGATCAGGTTCTGGAAGCCGCGCGTGAACTTGTTCGTGCGGTTGAACGTCGGCGGCGCCTCATCGGTGGCGATAATGTTCAGGAACGACGGCACGGCACTGCCGACCGCGGCGGATCCGTTCACCAGCGCCGTCTTCACGTCCTGCAGACCCTCGGTCGGTACCCAAGCCTCACCGAACAGACACTTCTTCGACACGTCCACGTTGAACATGTTGAGCGTGTGGTAGATGGCTTTCACCTTCTTCGCGATGATCTCCCAGTTCGGTACCTCCTTGGCGACGTTCAGCAGTACGCGCTGCCGCTGGTCCTGCGTCTGGCCGAGCACCATCTTCAGATCCTCGATGCGCGTGCGCACGCCCCGGAGCATCTCCTCACGCTCGCTGTACTCGTTCGGGCACGGGTACAGGGAGGCATGGTAGCTGTCGGTGAGCAGGAATCGAAACGATAGGATTACCAATCAAAGTACAGAAACGTCGCAGCTACACGATCAGCAAACCTACCCAGCACAAACTTTCTTCACGCGGGACTTGAGCTGTTCACCTTGGAAGAACGCGACGAACACAATCTTGTGAATCGAATCACCCTGCGGAGAGGCATGCGAGATAAACGGAAAGTAAGTAAACAGATGGTAATGCGCATGTAAATAGCGATATGCCGACTGACTGACAGCGCAAAAAATGTGTATGGGCGTTTGGTTGAGCTGCAGAAATGAGGACAAATGGCTTATTATCTTTTACCGCGGTTGTTGGCATAACTGCCCGGGTTCCATTATTGTTACATAATTTCTGCGTTCCAATAAAAGCTCCTGCGGGATTTGTTGCATAGCGTGTTTGTTACGAGCACACATTTCGGCAATCAATCCCGATGGCAAACATATGATGGCGATGAAACAAAGGTTCCCCCTCCCGTGGCGCTCCGTTACACCTCGTGACCTTATCTACTACAACTCAACAACCCCATGTGACCAGCGTTTCAAGGCAGTTACACGCTTGTGAAACACATACACCAGGCAAAACACCACTCGATCTCCCGTGTGACGTCCGCCACACGTCCCGGGCGGGAAGATAAACCCCTCCGCACCGTGTGCTTCACTTACCGTCTTTGGATCTACCAGCGCTTCCTCGAGGGTGGCCTGGCGCAGGAAAATGTTACCACGTGATACGCGCCACAGCATGCGCTCGAAGCCAATGACACGCTCCCGGGAAATGACTCCGGCCACGAAGCCGAGCGGTTTGCCCTCGTTCGCCGCCTCGCCACCGGTGGCCTCCAGGTTCTGCACGTTCGACTTGTCTGAGAAGAACACCTACCGCAAACGGGGATGCTCGAAG
This sequence comes from Anopheles cracens, assembly GCA_002091845.1. Classification (NCBI taxonomy): domain Eukaryota; kingdom Metazoa; phylum Arthropoda; class Insecta; order Diptera; family Culicidae; genus Anopheles; species Anopheles cracens. Next base: position 27,480 of record KZ067938.1, read on the forward strand.
TTAGCGAACAGAGAACTCCCGCTGGACCTTAGGGTAAAAGTCGCCCCCTACCTGTGTCTTCTCCAGCACGTTCTTCAGCTCCGTGAGCTCCATGAAGTTCTGCAGGAGCGCGTTGTTGTTCTCCGACAGCTCCACGATCTCGTTCTCCGTCTTCTCGAGCTGCGCCTCGAGGTCGATGATTTCGCGCGAGTTCGGTGTGCGCGGGATCTCTTCCGGCATGTCCGGGATCGCTACCGCATCCTTCGTGATCTCCCGCCGGATGTAGCCAATCTTGCGCTCCATCTCCTCGCAGCGCCGGATCTCGCTGGTGTACTTACGCTGGAACATGTTGATGTCCGCGTTCAGCTGCAGCACAACGGGGGGAAACCGGAAACGGAACAGATCTTCACCTGGGATTCTCATCGGAACGGTTGGGAAGTTTTGTAATTGGCACTCACATCGCGAAACTGCGCTATGCCCAGTTCGCCCAGCTCGGCCACCGACTGGTAGGCAGCTTCCGGTTGGATGAGCAGCTGCACCATGCTCATCTCCTCGCTTCGGAACATCGCACCCATGGTTGCGGGATGGTTTTGCACCAGAAGGAGTTGCCCTCCAGCTACTCTCGAATAGGGGAAAACCGAAAGAGGGGACTTTCCGCAGCACTACTCACTCTCTGTGAACACACACTTGCTAGTGGGGAGTTCGACGACTGCTCCGTTCCACGGTCGAACGGCATCTGCTACAATGGAGCGACGAACCAATCTTCGAGTCGTTGTGTGATAGCGATATCTTATTACAGCTCCACGGACATTTCGCGGTCCTCATGCGATAAGAACGTCACGTGAGACTCGCGGTGACCAACCGAACTCCCGGCAGTCATATGATAGCTCTCGTCTTGTGACTGCGGGTCCAACCGGTCTATGCTGTGGATTACAACATACTTCAGCTGTTTTTCGTTCACTTTTCCTTGCAAGTCTTAAAAATATTTTGACCCAAAAACACTAAACACGACACAGCTCTTTATCTAATTTAAATAGAATACTGCTCATTCCTACTCCATAAATCTCCCGTAACGAGGTCCATAACAGCCCGCTAATCCCGTCATTCCACCCTCCCTCCACCAGGTGGGTAAGGCCGGGGGCTTAGAGCGAGTAGCTTGTTGAAGGGCTTTTTCGGCGAACACTCGAGTCGATCCGTGCGATAACGCTGGCGATAAGGAAATATCTCGCACCTCCTCCCACTGGCAGCGAGTGACGCGCGGACAACGGTAGTATCGTGGCAATTAGAGGCACACAAGTTTATCTGCGACTGGTGCCCAGAAGCCTCCTCCGATTGTTACGATAATTGGCCAGCAAGTCTAAGCGTAAAGGGCTCCCCATGCCTCGAGGGCGAAACAATGCAGCCATCGCTGCCGTTGTATGTGCAGCGAATGTGCTATCTTTCTCAATTAGCGTTGAGATAGGGTGGGCATGGAGCAACATGGAATGGTCATTAGAAATATTAACAACTTCTTTCGAATTCGCACACTGAACGATAACACACTGGCCTGCCTCGCGTATTGAACAATGCTGAAGCATTCCAGCGTTGCATACCTATTGCTGCTCCACTTGAAGATGAACTATGACATGGAAGTCTATTAGAGGTTGCGGGATGGTTTTGCACCAGAAGGAGCTGCCCTCCAGCTGCTCTCGAATAGGGGAAAACCGAAAGAGGGGACTTTCCGCAGCACTACTCACTCTCTGTGAACACACACTTGCTAGTAGGGAGTTCGACGACTGCTCCGTTCCACGGTCGAACGGCATCTGCTACAATGGAACGACGAACCAATCTTCGAGTCGTTGTGTGATAGCGATATCTTATTTCAGCTCCACGGACATTTCGCGGTCCTCATGCGATAAGAACGTCACGTGAGACTCGCTAACGTCTATGATAGCTAACGTCTTGTGACTGCGGGTCCAACCGGTCTATGCTGTGGATTACAACATACTTCAGCTGTTTTTTGTTCACTTTTCCTTGCAAGCCTTAAAAATATTTTGACCCAAAAGCAGTAAACACGACGCCAACAGTTGATCGAGAATTTGCAGCTGACCGGCTTTGTACTTGATTGCCTCGAGAGTCATCGTTCGGTGCGGTCGGGATTGCTTCGGAGCCACTAATTAAGTCACAGCACAAAATAAATGCTAGAACGGAACTGAAACACCACCGCTTATCACTTCTTCATTCTTCTTCTTCTTCTTCTTCTTCTTCGTTTGTGTGGCTATGCTTAAGTCGGTCTGGCGAATCCAGCTTCCTGGGCCTTCACCAGGTAATCCGTAAGACTGAACCACGAAATTAGAGACCGGCAGCTAAGGCCATATGTCCCTATTGTTAAGTTAACTGTTCTTTATCTAGTTTAACCACACAAAATCAACGTTTACATACTATTATCACTGTCCTGCTTGTTTGTTGTTGTTTATTTTTATTTTTCTTTTTTTTTGTTTTTGTTTTGTTGTTTTGAAGTATTCCGTATGTTTCAGCGTGTTTATCATACATACTTGACTACTCCATCCCCGAGAAGGTATGGTTGATTGATGTTTAAACCAACCGTTTTGTTTTTTGGC
>KZ067938.1:37451-50905 GCA_002091845.1 Anopheles cracens
TCCGTGGCGTTTCGGGACAAATATCATCCACCGGAACTAACCGGATGCGGCGTACATCCCTCGGGAGTGATATATTATTACGAGCGATTTTTTGTTTGCTCGCTGTGTCCATATCTCCGCCGTCCGTCGTCCAGTCTAGACTCCCGGGACAGTCCATCGCTGGGATGCTGAAGTTGTTGGTCGAAAAAGTTCTCATTCGTGTCAAACCCTCGTTGCCATTGCAACCGTTGCGTTGCCTAGTGACGGGTTGCTCCAGTGCATACAGCGCGACCAAGTCTACGAGCCTCTCCAGAAATAAAAAGTGACCCAAAACCGCCGCAAACCGAAGCACCTGTTCCTTGTGGACCGTTCGCAAGGTGCGCTTCTGCGGGGTGATTCTACAGTTGTCGTTTGTGCCAAGAGCTGGTCCGCCCATAACGTCCGACGGTGTAACGCATCGCGAATCTAGTGTGCACGCGGTAGAACAGGCAGCGAAAACAACGGCAAAAGCAGAGAGGGCGAAAAAAATCACTCCCCTCGCGTGTTTGCGTTCTTTTTCCCGCCGGAACAACCGGACCAGATCCGGTGGTCTCGCCGCTGAACCGTGACGCTGCAGTGTGCCGGTGGTGTGCTTCTGGCTCTCATCCCCGCGAAGATGAGGTTGCGTGCAGCCGCCGCAAGTTACGTTTAATGTCGTGTCCGAAAATTGCGCGCACTGTTAGTGGAAAACGTGGAAGTGCATTCCGCAGGAAAAAAAACGGGCTTCGCAGCAACCGGCGCCTAGAAAGGCGGAACGGATGCGTTGCACTTGAGATGAAGTGCACTCGCTAATACCCCTCTTTGCTGTACGGCTACGGCTAGGTGAAAGAAGATCCGACAGTTTCTCACCATTCAGCCGCGGCTGCCGGAGTCCGTCCGTGCGTCGGATGCAGCAATAACGCAAGGGAAAAAATGCGGGAAAAAGTGAATTAAAACTATGTTTTTGATAAGCCATTTCGCGCGCGGGCACAAGTATGTGTTGTGACTTTCACCATTCACCGGCACCTTCGACGGGCTTGTGGCGCTGGGATGCGCTCGTTTGGAGTGTTGTTGCTGGCGTGCTGCAACACATATCTGCGCAGAGAATGAGGAGATAGACGGTGTGAAGAGATGCGAATGCGAAGCTAGACAGTCAAAAACAACAACAAAAAAAACGAAACAAAAACAAAACAACACACCCTCGGTGCGTGCTAATGAGCTTCGGCGCGTCTGCTACGGTTTAACTCCCCCCCCCCCCCCCCCCCCACTAATTAAATCACATCCCGTCACGTCCGCAGATAAGACGATAAGACTATTAAATTGGTTGTGGAAGCCGATACGCCGCCGTAACCGCCATTCATTTTCCTTCTCCCATTCGCGGGACGCGTGAAACGCAACCCAAAATTGCACGAGCACGAATTCCCACGCACGTACGCAGCCGTACGCGCGGTGCGGTTGACCAGTCGCTGCAAAGTTTTCCCACGCATTTTCATCACTCCCCCCCCGGGGCGGTTCATATCGCATAATGTGCCGCGCGGGGTCGCAACCCGGGTCAGGCCACTGTGCTGCGTGCTGTAATGCTGGTCGCTGGCGCATGTAAACATGAAGCGGGCTTCTGACGGTGGAACGGTGGGTCGGTATGGCATTTTTCGCGTCACCGTCACCGTCGAAGGTACGTTTCGTCACCCTTCGGGGTCTTTGCTAGTGGGGTGGAACGACCACCCTCCTGCTCGTGCGGTGCGCGAAGCGAGCGAGAGGGAGCGGGTGCAATTACGTGAGCTTCGGTGGCGCGCTGTTTGTTTTCCACGGAAAATTAGGAATTAGGGCAGCCGGTGGACCGGTGGAGGTTGGTTCGGATCAGCCTAATGCCGGTCTTCCGTGGAACTACTTGGCGGCGGTGGTTGCAGCTGATTGATGCGATTAAATGGCTCGTTGGGTGGCGGTAGAGACCGGTTGCAACATATCGTGGCTCTCGGGGGGGAGGGAGGTGGCTCTTGGTATAGCCGGTAAAGACGAGAGCTTTGGGAATGGTGTGAGATTTGAGAAGAGCAATCGAGTGAGAGTGATTTGTCACCGCGTGAAGGGAATGGTTAAAATGTAAATAAGCTGTAATGTTAATGGGACGGTGCTTGCTATCAATTAGCTGCAACTAGGGCACGCTTTAGTATTGGTAGTAAAAGATCGTGCAATCAGTGCACGTCAGTGGTCGAAACGCTCCAAACGATCTTGCTCAGGCGAGACTTTTCTCGTGATTGTTGTGGAGCTTAATGCTTATAATAATCCGATGTTCTAATCGTACTCTTAAGAATTGGTTTGCTGTCGACCCTCCCTGAAGATTGTGAGCGAGTTATCCATTCTTTTCGACAATTTCAAACTTGACGCTTATGATCGATCTTATGAAGCGTCATGTTCAAGAATCATGCTCTAAATGAAACGAAGAGCACAGCACAAACGGGTACCCAAAGAAGTCTAAGAAGTGTTGGGTGATCCAACGCATATGGATCAAGGCATGCTTTGCAAAATTTCAAGAAACAAACAATGTTCCTCTCGGTTTTCTAACTGAATGGAAATGTAAAAATGAAGTTCAAAACTAGACTTCGAACCCAGAACTAGACTTGAAACCAAAGTTCTTCGTGGTATTATGTTTCCCCTCGGAAGGAAAAGTCCCAACAAAAAGAAACGAACGTCTCCAAGAGGAATCAATCAACGAAAACAAATGGAGGTTAGGCTAGAGTTCAAATTTAAACAGTCTTGTTGTTAGTCAACCGCGTTCCATATTCGATTACGATTTTCATGTGTTAGGCCAATGCTGTTGTAAGTTTTTTGTATATCAATTGCTCTGCCCAACCGAGCTAATGAGCTCGGTTGGATCACGCAACTTTGGATCATTAGGTGATGAAATTATAGGGTAGATCGGAGTAATTTTTGGTGACCGGTGGGTTTGAAGCTATAACCGAAAGAGGTTTTGACTTCATAATGGATTGTACACAACATTAAGAAAGCTCTATTTCCAATGTCGTATGAACACATATTTACTCTCCAAACACAGGCTGAAGAATGTGATTTTGATTTATCTTCCCGTACAATAGAACCGCAGTCAAAAGATCAATTGGCCACTGCTCTGAACGTCATGTCATGGTCGCACTCCACCTACAGCTCAACGGATCACATCATTCGAATGCAAACATGCAGATTAATTCGTTATCTTTTGTTTACACGGGACCACCGGTAATGGGCCAAGGTGGTAAACGGTCCGAGCGGGTCCGGTCCCACCGCACGGTCCGCGCGAACCCATGTGGGAAAGCATTCGGCTCGGTTGATGAAGCGCCAGCCAAGAACCTCAAAGAACAGTGCTTTTCACATAAGCAGACAATTACGGGAGAAAACCGATGATTCTTATCTCCAACCGTCAACCTTCTCCGAACCGCCGGTTACCATCCACACTTGGGTTCACAGAGATGGTACGCCGGCGGATCACCTCATTGTCTGTGACCGTGAAGTGTGTACACTGTTTCGAGGCGCCTCTCTTCGGGGTTCACTTCTGTGCGAATTTCTCGACGAAGAGTAATTACACGAGCGCTTCCAGTGGCCGCAACAGCAACGGAATGAAGATTTGCTTTGGCGAGGCGAGGGGATAAGCAAACATGAACTATCTTACTCTGATCTTGAACTAAATTTCTCCGCACGGAGTTCGAAACTATTGCTCCACTGTTTTCTTCGGCTGTAACTTTCGTGAGGTATGCGGGCAGGGAGCGCTGAAAAGTTTTCGTGGGTGTGTTGGAACGGGTTCGGTACGGTATATCATGCTTCATGATGTGCTGTGGTACGAGATTTCAATCGCTCGCTGCACGTTTCGTTGTATCAATAAGCAGCGAGGCAGCGTCGTTCTTGTTGTTGTTGTTAGTGCTTGGAAAATAGCAATCTTCAGCAAAGGAGGAACAGTGTTTCCAACATGCTTCACGTTTCTCTACAGTTTGATGGTATTTCTCTGGGCGTTTTGCCGTTTCGTGGCAATGCTCTGAACATTGGAAAGATCTAAAGTAGTTTACGACAGTTTAAATGCATGATTCACCGAGAATTAAATTACCAGAACCGAATTGCGTTCATATCATGGATGCATTAAAGAATGTCGTTTTGAGTCATGTTTGTTTCTTCCATTTATTTTTCAGATACGACAGTATTGCTTTATGTGACGCTAGTGCATAAGAAAAACAGAAATATGAAACAGATTCGTTTAAATGATAAGCTACAAATGGAAATGCTCAAACGGACCGTCTGCAGGCTAAAACCGGCCCGGACGGTTTGGCCAGTTAGATCTCATGTCTTCCTGCAAATAGTTCTATGCTTAAGTTTCTGCCTATCGCTTGCCAGTTGCAATCGAGCGCCGGTCTTTCTGATCGATGACCATGCGGAGATAGTGATCCGACTGAAAGAGTTCCCGGAGACGCCGGTCGGGACACTAATCTACCGGCTGCGAGGCTACGACGCGGACGGTGATCCGCTGACATTCGGTGTCCAGAAGAGTGCCGACAGCCACATCATAAGACTGAAACAGAACTCCTCGAACGAGGCGTCCGTCTACCTCAATCACGAGCTCGATCGGGAGGCGCGTGAAGAGTACACGCTCATCCTGACGCTTACCGATGGGCGGCTGGGTGAGGGTAACTTCGTGACGCAGAGCTTCCTGCTGCTGGTAGAGGACATCAACGACAACGAGCCGATCTTCAAGCCGTTCGCTTCCGTTCTGGAGGTAGCGGAGGATAGTCCTCCAGGTATTCTGACAACGCTAGAGGCGGTGGACAAAGACGAAGGTGCCTACGGGCAGGTGATCTACTACATCCAGGGTCTTAGCGAAGAGAACAACATGTTCTCGATATCGACGACTAATGGGAAGGGTGTGGTGCGATTGACACGAGCGTTGGACTACGAAAGGCAACATTTCTACCACATCAACGTGCTGGCCGTTGATCGCGCAATACAGGTACGGTGGTTTGGGTTAGGGCGAATGAGTGCCCAGGATATTGAACCGTTTATTTATTGCCTTGCAGGGGAGAATCAACACCGGAACCGCCGCTTTATTGGTGCGAGTGAAAGATGTGGAAGATCAACCACCGGAGTTTCTCGTGACTCAACCGGTGGTGCGAATATCCGAAGATGCACCCGTCGGTTCGGAAGTGATGCGAGGTAAGCATGGCTGTGAAAATCTACCTGACAGAATTTTACACTCTCAAATACTCTATTCTTGCATCAGTGAAAGCAGTAGATGGAGATCGCGGTATTAATAATCGGATTCTGTACGACATCTCCAATAACGCGAGCGAACTGTTTGAGATCGACCGAACTAAAGGTTCGCTCAGGACCAAGCGCCAGCTCGATCGTGAGGACTCCAAAAATCCCATTAATGGCGCTTTTATATTGGAAGTGGTAGCTACTGAGGAGAGCAAACAGGAGGTAAGTAGAATCTGGAGTTAGATAATGATTCCAGGTCAGTATCTTATCGTGTCTCAATTGTTGCTCACAATTAAGCCTGCCCCTTCCTCGGCCGCAACAGCAACGGAATGAAGATTTGCTTTGGCGAGGCGAGGGGATAAGCAAACATGAACTATCTTACTCTGATCTTGAACTAAATTTCTCCGCACGGAGTTCGAAACTATTGCTCCACTGTTTTCTTCGGCTGTAACTTTCGTGAGGTATGCGGGCAGGGAGCGCTGAAAAGTTTTCGTGGGTGTGTTGGAACGGGTTCGGTACGGTATATCATGCTTCATGATGTGCTGTGGTACGAGATTTCAATCGCTCGCTGCACGTTTCGTTGTATCAATAAGCAGCGAGGCAGCGTCGTTCTTGTTGTTGTTGTTAGTGCTTGGAAAATAGCAATCTTCAGCAAAGGAGGAACAGTGTTTCCAACATGCTTCACGTTTCTCTACAATTTGATGGTATTTCTCTGGGCGTTTTGCAGTTTCGTGGCAATGCTCTGAACATTGAAAAGATCTAAAGTAGTTTACGACAGTTTAAATGCATGATTCACCGAGAATTAAATTACCAGAACCGAATTGCGTTCATATCATGAATGCATTAAAGAACGTCGTTTTTAGTCATGTTTGTTTCTTCCATTTATTTTTCAGATACGACAGTATTGCTTTATGTGACGCTAGTGCATAAGAAAAACAGAAATATGAAACAGATTCGTTTAAATGATAAGCTACAAATGGAAATACTCAAACGGACCGTCTGCAGGCTAAAACCGGCCCGGATGGTTTGGCCAGTTGGATCTCATGTCTTCCTGCAAATAGTTCTATGCTTAAGTTTCTGCCTATCGCTTGCCAGCTGCAATCGAGCGCCGGTCTTTCTGATCGATGACCATGCGGAGATAGTGATCCGACTGAAAGAGTTCCCGGAGACGCCGGTCGGGACACTAATCTACCGGCTGCGAGGCTACGACGCGGACGGTGATCCGCTGACATTCGGTGTCCAGAAGAGTGCCGACAGCCACATCATAAGACTGAAACAGAACTCCTCGAACGAGGCGTCCGTCTACCTCAATCACGAGCTCGATCGGGAGGCGCGTGAAGAGTACACGCTCATCCTGACGCTTACCGATGGGCGGCTGGGTGAGGGTAACTTCGTGACGCAGAGCTTCCTGCTGCTGGTAGAGGACATCAACGACAACGAGCCGATCTTCAAGCCGTTCGCTTCCGTTCTGGAGGTAGCGGAGGATAGTCCTCCAGGTATTCTGACAACGCTAGAGGCGGTGGACAAAGACGAAGGTGCCTACGGGCAGGTGATCTACTACATCCAGGGTCTTAGCGAAGAGAACAACATGTTCTCGATATCGACGACTAATGGGAAGGGTGTGGTGCGATTGACACGAGCGTTGGACTACGAAAGGCAACATTTCTACCACATCAACGTGCTGGCCGTTGATCGCGCAATACAGGTACGGTGGTTTGGGTTAGGGCGAATGAGTGCCCAGGATATTGAACCGTTTATTTATTGCCTTGCAGGGGAGAATCAACACCGGAACCGCCGCTTTATTGGTGCGAGTGAAAGATGTGGAAGATCAACCACCGGAGTTTCTCGTGACTCAACCGGTGGTGCGAATATCCGAAGATGCACCCGTCGGTTCGGAAGTGATGCGAGGTAAGCATGGCTGTGAAAATCTACCTGACAGAATTTTACAGTCTCACATACTCTATTCTTGCATCAGTGAAAGCAGTAGATGGAGATCGCGGTATTAATAATCGGATTCTGTACGACATCTCCAATAACGCGAGCGAACTGTTTGAGATCGACCGAACTAAAGGTTCGCTCAGGACCAAGCGCCAGCTCGATCGTGAGGACTCCAAAAATCCCATTAATGGCGCTTTTATATTGGAAGTGGTAGCTACTGAGGAGAGCAAACAGGAGGTAAGTAGAATCTGGAGTTAGATAATGATTCCAGGTCAGTATCTTATCGTGTCTCAATTGTTGCTCACAATTAAGCCTGCCCCTTCCTCGACGATGGAGATTACGGTGATAGTGACGGATGTAAACGATGAGATACCTCGCTTCCGGAACGAAGCCTACGAATGTGAGATCAGTGAAAACGCACAAGAGAATACACTGGCACGGTTCGTCGATGGTACCGTCAACGAAGTGTTCGACTACGACCAGGGCAAGAACGGTACGTTTCGGTTGTTTCTGCAACCGCCCAGTGATATCTTCGAGGTGATCCCGAAGCGTGCGATCAATGAGGCTACGTTCGGACTGCGGGTGAAGGATCCAACCCTGCTCGACTTCGAGCGCGTACGAGAGCTAACGCTCACCGTGGTGGCCGGTGAGGTTGAGACCGCCGGCCGAACCAGTACGGTACAGCTGCGCGTGCTGGTGTTGGATCAGAACGATAACTTTCCGGAGTTTACGCAACCGATCTACGAAATCGATGTCCCGGAGAACGCGACGGCTGGTGCGGTGTTGGCGCAGATCCAGGCGACGGACGGGGACTCGGGTGTGTTCGGAACGGAGGGCATTCGATACACGAATCTTACCGGAAGCATCTCGAGCTTGCTACAGCTTGATCCAAACACTGGGATCGTTACGATTACGTCCACGGATGAGCCGGTGTTTGATCGTGAAATCATCCAAAAGCACTATCTCTCGGTGGAGGCGCGCGATAATGGTGGGCGCGGTAACCGGAACACGGTGCCGCTCGTGCTCACCGTGCTCGACGTGAACGACAACGCACCGGTGTTCGTGCAGAAGCGCTACGAGGTACGGCTGAAGGAGAACGCGTTTGAGTTTGAGTCACCGATCGTGGTGGAGGCACGTGACAACGATCAGGAGAGCTCCCCGAACAGTGCGGTGGAGTACCGGCTGCTAAACACACACCACTCGGAACACTTCCATGTGGATCGCAAGACGGGCCGGTTGTCCATACGTGAGGCGGTGGATTTTGAAAGGCTCGAGAGTGATGGTACCGACACACGGACCATATCGCTTACCGTTGAGGCTACCGACGGAGGTGAGCCAACGTTGGCGTCTCAGGTTGAGCTGACGGTGTACGTGCAGGATGTAAATGATTACGCGCCCGTGTTTCTCGAGTCACAGTACATGATCGTTATACCGGAGGATACACCAAGTGGACTGCCGGTGTTGCGGGTAACGGCGATGGATGGTGATGGGTCGTTCCCGAACAATCTGGTCACTTATCGCATACAGCAGGGCGCAGATGGAAGGTTCGTGATCGGGGCTAGTACGGGTGAGATTTCGATCACGCATGGCGCCTCGCTCGACCCGAATCTACTCGCCCCGGATGAGCTAGGTTCTGGCTCGACATACGTGCTGGAGGTGATTGCTACCGACGGTGGAAATGGGGATCAGCAGCTGCAGGGATCCTGTCTGGTGAACGTTACCGTCACCGACGTGAACAACAAACCACCGTACTTCGTCGGCCCAGCTGCGGTGGCCGTACGTGAGAACACACCCGTCGGCACTGAGGTGTACCGACTGATGGCGACAGATCCGGATGATGGTGCGATGCTACGCTACTACATCGATCGCAGTCTATCGGAAGGTAAAACAGAGGAGGGTGCATTGGTGAAGCTGGACGATTATGACTTTGTGGCAGCTTTCGTGCTAAACGAAACCAACGGTTTATTGAAAGTATGTTCGAATTTCTATCATGACACCTTCCCCTTTTGGAATATTTTCTCATGTTCCTTATCTTTCGTCCGGTAGATAGCGAAGCTGGTGGATCGTGAGAAAATTTCTGAAATAAAGCTCGCGTGTGTGGTGGAGGACGTCGCCGCCGAACGGGGCGACCAGATGGCAAGCACCGTCCTGAAGATAACCGTGCTGGACGAGAACGATAACAACCCCAAGTTCCGTAAGCCGTTCTACAAACACTCGATCGCTGAGAACAGTCAATACGGCGTGACGGTGTGCACGGTGGTGGCCGAAGATGCGGACCAAAACAAAACGATCAAGTACAGTCTGGAGGGCGAGAAGGCCGTGCTGGAGCTGCTGCACGTAGACGATGAGACGGGTGAGATTGTGGTGCGCAACCGGATCGATCACGAAGAGTACGGGTGGCTGAACTTCTCGGTGAGAGCCGCCGATACGGGCAGTCCACCGAGGGCGTCGTTCGTGGAGGTGTTTGTGCAGGTGCTGGACGAGAATGACAATAATCCTTATTTTGTCGACAATGTGAACGATTTCTATGTCTCGGAAAATGCCACCGTCGGGACGGAGATAGCGATCGTTGAGGCGAAGGATCTGGACTCGGGGGATTTCGGACGCATCACGTACATTTTGGACCGTGTCAGTGCAAAAGTAAGCGAAATTTGGTAGCGTTCTTAGGAATGCTTTATTGACACTTATTGCGGTGTATTTACAGGAAAAGTTTAGCATCGATCCGGAAAAAGGTGTACTGCGAGTTGCCGGTTTGTTGGATCGTGAAGACACAGGCGAGTACATGATGGCTGTTGAAGCTTGGGATAACTATCCTTATGGATACCTAAACGGAGAGAGTCGGAATGCGTTCAAACATATACTGTAAGTAAAACTATCTTGGTCTTTTTTTCTAGACTCATGGATACCTAAACGGAGAGAGTCGGAATGCGTTCAAACATATACTGTAAGTAAAACTATCTTGGTCTTTTTTTCTAGACTCACAATGAAAAGATTAATTGTTGCGTTTTTTATTAAAAGTGTACACGTAACGGATGATAACGATAATGCGCCAGTTGTTCAGAAACCTGCCGGTTGCAGTATGATCACCGAGTATCACAACATAAACGATCCGATCGTGAAGTTACGGGCGACCGATGCAGACGATCCATCGCATGGAAACGGGCAGCTCAGCTTCGACATCACGGACGCCTCGGGCATATTCTATATCCAGCAGGTGTCTGCTCAGTATGCGGAAATTTATTCCCGAGGACCGTTGAAGAATCTGCATGGGAACTATACGCTGGAACTGATAGTGAGTGATCTTGGCAGTGTACCGAATACGGTGCGCGATACGGTCGAAATTTGTGTGACAGACTTCAACGATCATGCTCCGGTGTTTGTCGTGCCGAGTGGTAATACGACCGTGAAGGTGTTTGAGGTTAGTACACATTGGGCGTATGACATGAATGTTTGACTTGCGTTCTAAATGATACCTTTTGTTTCTTGTACAGAATACAACGATTGGGAAACCATTCTTCCAAGTGCACGCTTATGACGAAGATGTCGGTGAGAACGCGATCGTACGCTATCGGCTTAAAATGGACACCTCCGGGAACTACCGGAAGTTTGGCATCGACAAAGAGACTGGCGAGCTGAGTCTTGCCTCACCGCTCGACCGAGAACAACAGATGATCTACGATCTTCGAATCGAAGCGTACGATCAGGGTATTCCGACGCCACTGAGTAGCAGCGTCGATTTGATCGTCTATGTGCGGGACGTTAATGACAACCAACCTCAGTTTTTGCTCAAAGAAATAAGTCTAAACTTTACGGAACACACGACACCGGGTGTGGAAAGGGTACGGCTACCGGATACAGTTGACCAAGACTATTTGGATCCTCTGGAGGGACCAGCGGCGAGTGTGGTTTGCTACTACATCGTGCAGGGTAATGAAGCTGGACACTTCGGATTGGATCCAGTCACACACGATCTAACGGTAAAGAGGCTCGCTTGATTGGAAGTGGTTGAAGTACAAATTAAAACGCGTTACGAATTATTTCAGGTGGAGAAGGAGCTAGATCGAGAGAATCGATCGCTGTACAAGCTGCACATAAAGGCATCGGAAGATTGCGCCATGAACGCGAACCTATCGGTGGATGTGGGTGCACATGCTAGTAATTTGCTGAAAGCCACCGTTTACGTCAACGACATAAACGATAACTCGCCTGTGTTCGGGTCGAAAATATTCACTGGAGGCATATCGACGTCCTCACAGTTTGGTGCAACCATTCTTCAGCTTACGGTTTGTTTATCACAATGAGCAAAGTGCTTGTCATGGTTGTGACGTGTTGTTTTATCTCTCTCAATTCGTTAGGCAACTGATGACGACGATGGGTTGAACGGGCTGATCCGCTACTACCGTCACGGCGAGGTACGGAAAACACTCGCCGAAGGATTGGACGACCTTCGAAGTGACCCATTCCTGGTGGACGCAGAAACGGGCAAGATACTGTTGAACTTTTTCCCCCAGAAGTCGATGCGGGGTTAAACGACCGAGCTGTAAATAGACGTCTGTACATACACTTCCATTCCACGCGGTATCGCTACAATAAACACGAAACGAGACGAGCCCGTTGCAGAGACGAGAGAAAAGAATTAATTAAATCCTTCTCGTGCTGGCGTGTCGATGGGAAGGATTGCCGCGGTCGGAGAAAACTTCATTTTGAAGAAGCCAGGGCCAGACATTGGCCCGTGATGAACGTACCACACGAGCCGCACAAGTAAGTCCCGCATATCATCACACCAGTTTTTTTCCCCCCGAAACATGCACCCAAGTACAGAGAGAGAAAGAGAGAGTGAGTGATAGAGGCCAGGAATAAGATTTATTACACCAGGTTGTTTTGCGCCACATCCACCTAGCCCGTGGCTACACGCTGGCCACACGTCGAACCTACTGCACAAAACCCACAGCAGTTGATCCAAAAATTAACACACAGTACAAGGAGGCCTTTCCGTTGGCCGCTCCCGCGCACGGAGCTGTTGCGGAGTTATCCTGACTATTTTTTCACGTTTTCCCACGTGTTGTTCGTTGCGTCTAAGGGGCTTACTTCGTAACGCTTAACGATTAAATTGGTCCTTTGACTCGCTGTCTATTGTTTGCGGCTTACAGCCCCGGTGCCGGTGGCGTCCCGGCCGGGGCCCTTCCGGCAACACCGGTCACGGCGCTCGACACCGTTTCGCACTTATCGTGATTAATGGAGTCAAATCTAAATCTTCGTCGATTAAATCGCTCTCGATTTACGGTTTACGGTTCGCCATTTCAGTTCGCCACACCGGGAGCTATTCGATCCGGTAACTAATCTTGCCGGCTCCCAGGAATAAACGGTTAGAGAGTGGTGGGTGGGGAGGGAAACACACCGGAAAGGGTGGGGTGGGAGGGGTAGACGAAAAACAAAACAACAGCATCCCTTTTTTCGGAGGCAGGAGCGCCAGATAACCCGACCCAAACAACGGGTTCGCCTCGCTATAAATAAAGCTGCTCGGGCTGTTAATCAGCTTAACAGTGTGCACGCGACGTATCGCTGGGTTTGCTGCGGTTGGCGGTTTCAGAACAGCATTTACGCACACACCTTGGAGTGACGCGTCCGCAGCAGCACTTTCGCACAAAAATCACGTGTCGCTAGTGTCACCGGTCGTCGGGATGAGCCAGCCAGGAGGGCGCCCCTTTGGAGAAAATTAATTTACGAGATTTCCCATCCCGCGGGCCGCTTAAGTACGCGCCACACCAATACACCACAGTTCTAATCTGGATGGTCTTAAGAGAGACCGCCTGCCACGTGCTAGCACCCGGACGTCTCGCAGGCTTACAGCTCCTCCACCGATTGGCACGATCGTTTTCCACGCCGCAGCGCCATCGGTCCACGGCGCGCCAGGTCGTGCAGCTCCAGCCGCTAATCCTTTGCCGGCGTTCGGCCGGCGTGCGGCAGCTCCTGGGCGGTATAGCACAGGCTGGTGGTTTGATTCAGCTGGCTCGCCGTCAGCGTGTTCACCCGTCGCGTGGGTCCTGCCGGAGTGGGAGATTAGCAGAACAGAACGGTCGTGTTCGTTGGTTCGATTCCGAGCGCACGAATAAATCGATTAGTCTCGCTTACCGGTCTGCCATTTGCGTTGCCCGGTCGGCGACTGGGACCCATTGTACAGGAACGAACGCTCCGTATCTGTGGAATTGACAGGACATATCGGGACAACGCGATGAGTTAGCAGCGATAGGGTTCTGGATTCACTGCTCGACTCGGAGCAACGGTTGTAT
>KZ067941.1:55415-67747 GCA_002091845.1 Anopheles cracens
AAGAAAAAGAAGCAGCTACCACGGCAACGGAGCATAACACGTACGGTATATGCACCCGAATGCACTAGCAACACTACCAAAAACAAACTTTTCTGTCAATGTTTTGGTTAAAGTTGTCAAATCCGCGTGGTTGCTCTTTGACGGTTGCACATATTGTCATCGTGTGTATTCGAATCGGCAGTTGAAAAGGGCACACCGCCGCCCACCGTCGTCGCAAGATTAGGATATCAGTTAGAGAAAGATTTTTCAAATCTATTATAGTCATATGTACAATCTGAAACCGTTCCGCTCCATTGATTCCCATCAGTTTAAAATAAAACAATCAAACAACAATCATCATTTCAACAAATAATCATTTCACAATTTGTACTTATCGTAACGACTTTATTAAGAAGCGTAATGGTTTAAGAACTTAAGATTACCGAAACAAATGTTAGTAAACGAACAATGCTTATGATCTGCTGATTTGCGAAAAAAAATCCTGTTTTTAAAATTAATTCGACCATTTGCATAATGTTACGCTGCGTAAATACTGTCGAATTGAAAATACTCGAACAACAAAAGAGTATTCACGCCCCCAACGAATCGTACCTTCCTGATCTATTTCCAAAATAGATTCCAAAGTGAATCCCCAGTGAAATAAGAACAAGTTTTAAAATCTCTCTCTTCTACGCAAGGTAAACACTAACATTACCAAAGATGTTAACATATTCTTTAACTTGTTGTGCGCTCGCATTGGTTTCATATCTCTCGTTATCTAACGAAAAAAATCAGAATGTAGCATTTTCTCTCTCTCACACACATACACGTTCACGGTTGTCTCTCTCATTCACACTATCACGGCATTATCACAATCTTGCACAACATTTCCCTAGCACACATCTGTAGTATTGCACCGTAAAATCAAGTTTTACAGTTCCCCTGTCATTCTGCGGCGTATTGGATCGTCTTCTGCAATCGTAAAAGCATTTCAGGCATTTAGTTTTATCAGTTGCAGTTGCTACGATCCATTTCGAGCATTTCCACAGAGTCTTGTCCTTATTAACTCACACACAAAAGACCTGGTGGACCGCGTTGCATCATATGATTCGATCATTCGGAACAAAACGCTTTCCGGAGACAACAAACACCGACACGTACCGTTGCTCCTTCGGCTTTCGCAAACCATAAAAGGGATTTTCGAGAATGATGGCACCGAGATTCGCCTCCTTCAGCAGGGGT
The DNA here is from genome assembly GCA_002091845.1 of Anopheles cracens. Classification (NCBI taxonomy): domain Eukaryota; kingdom Metazoa; phylum Arthropoda; class Insecta; order Diptera; family Culicidae; genus Anopheles; species Anopheles cracens. Next base: position 56,637 of record KZ067941.1, read on the forward strand.
TTTGCGATTAGATTCCGTCGCTTCCAGAAGTACTGAAAAAGAAACATACATAAGCAAATCGGGTGCTCCTTTTTTCTTTGACTTCCAGCCCAGTCGTGTCGCCCAACTTACGTGATCTCCAGTGCCAGCCAGATGAATGCAGATCGGCTTGAATCGCTCGTCGTTCCACTTCAGCGGCAGCAAGATCTGAAAGTGGGCCTGCTGAGCCACATCCGGCACCAGACCGGGCATATAGATCTCCAGCGGTGAGATGAACTTGCCCTCCAGTATTTTGCAGTCCGAGTGCAGTTCCTCCTTCGTGATTTCCACCGGATAATCGCGCGGCACCAGCTGCGAACAGGCCGCTCGGTTGGAGATGATCTTCCGGAACGCGAACAGTCTAACCGGAGAAGAATCGCAGTATTAGGAACCTATTGATCTGTTCGTTGCATCGGGAGGGGAAGTGCGATTGATTCAAGTGGTTATTTTTACTGAAATCCTCTAGGAACAGGTGCTTTCCGTCAAAGTCCATCCACCGATGGTGAAAAGGCTACTTCGATGAGTTAAAAATAATGCTGTTGGCAAAGTTGCACTGGTGCCACCACCCCATTAGAGGAATCATTCGCAGGGGGGACAACACGTCCCAGAAGAAAACGATCCAAGTAAACAACTATGAGCTAGCTTTGAAACCATTTAAATTTCTAGTGCGGAAGGTCATGATGAATCAGATGCGCATTTTACGTTCTCCGGCGTACGTGATGTCCAGCAGGCGTTGCTTTTTGGAATCAAACCAGCCACGAAGAGGTATGCAATACGCAGTTAACGCCATGTCGCATACGCATAGGTAGTTCTTTTTTAATTTATTATGAAAACTACTGCCTTTTTAATAGAGAAAATCGTTTCAAGTGAAATAAAAGTGAAATTAGCAATGTTCTGTACTGACGTGTACAAAATGAGCCGTCAATCACCCGCTGGCCACGCTACCGGCGAAGCTTTATCAGCATTATTACGTTAGCAGATGATAAGCATCTTTTTTTAGTACAATATTTAGCATTCTTTGTTCAACTATCATGTGTGAAGGAACCTAATCAACAATCAACACGCTTGTGTGCGTGTTTCTGTACCGCGCAACATTTGCTCGTTTGTGTGCGTGAGAAGGTATGTCTCTTGCCGATAGTGTTAGTTATGCTGGAGAGTAATTTTCTTGTTTTTGTTTTGACACCAACGACAACATCGTATGCGAGAGATCGTACGATGTTGCGCTTTTTATCCTCGCTTCTTCTTCTTCCCGTCGTAGTCGCGTGCGTCTATCTTCACGGCGCACGGCGTGCGTGCGAGGTATTGCGTCTTTGCGAAAATGAAAACACTCGCGAGACACACCTCCCACCCGGCCCAATTGGAGCCATTACCAAGCCACCCACACCCTTCTCGGCTCGCACGCACATTTGTAGCTGCTGTTGCTGAACACATCCAGAAACTTCTACGCGGCCTACTGAGAAGGTATCAAACGTGGAGTCCGCCGAAGTTGACCCTCCGCCGCGGGTTCATTTATTTATCACTAAAAATAGCACACCTCGGGCGACTATGACGCGCGATGGTGGTGATAGGGCGCGCGCAAGCTGAGCTGCCAACTGCTAGGGCAAACTTGGTAACAGAATCACCACATCTCGCCAGACACAACAGAAGAAAGCCCGCGCACCCGCTGCCAACGAACGAAATTATGTAATTTGGCGCTGATCGGATGATGTTTCTTCACGGATTCGCTATTTTCAGACGGGTGGGTGAACGTATTCGCCGTACCTTTCGAGATTTTCCGGTTTGCCCCAACCTTTGCAGAAGAACTTGGTCAGCAGCAGCGACCGATAGAGCCCGTCCAGGCGCGATGGAGGCATGTTGAGTCACTTTTCACGTACACGAATCCGCACCAATTCGAGATCGAAACTCTTTTCCACCGCAAATGCAAATGTCACCGCAGCGATGATCCACTTTCCTCACGGACAGATTGCAGCAGCACTGGCGCAAACTGATATCCTTCTGATAGTGTGCGCTCTTTGTTTTCGTTGTTCCACAAAGTTCCACAATACCACCGTTGTCACAAACTTGAAGTCAAGGGTGTTTGCATCAACAAACCCCAACTTCACTTCACTTTCGTCGCAGCGTCCACGTCCTTCGTGCCGGCCAACGAATGGACCAATCTGTGTTGAAGTATACTTCGCGAGCTCCGAGACTATGCCGTTCCGTGCTTTGTGCTTGATTCGAGGAATTGACCCCCGCCGACTCGCCGCAGGCCCTTAAATAAATTCGAATAAACAAACGCACGGTGGTGTGTGTGCTGTTTACAATTAGCTCTTGTTGCGATGGTGTGTGTGTGTGTGCGCTGAGCCGAAGCTGTCAGTGAAGCTGTGTTTACGTTTTTGAAAAATGTACCTCTGCGACCGGTGGTGCAACGAGCATTGCACCAAAAATAACACTTTGGCAACAGAGAGGGCTGTGTTTTTTTTCAAATGCAATGTCGAGAAGTTAGTGTCGAGCTCATTAGTTATTTCCAGCTCGCACAATGCGGGAGGAGAACATGATTCAACTCGTAAAACAGGCGAGACATGTTCCTGCTAGCCGTTGACAGAAGAAACATGGCGAAGAGTCCTTTCGCTGCATACTTCAGGGTGTTTTTTGCATGTTTATGAAAACTGTAGAATTGGTAAATTTCTAAAACTAAATCTTGCACTCCTATCAGCATGAATAGATGCTCGGAAGGCAATTTTTGATATTCAAATTAAAAAAAATGGTAATAATTATTCCATTTTAAGATCACTTTAGCTTGTGACCCTATCTATTCCGAAATCCTCAATTAAAAATTGGTTTCCTTAATTGAAAACAATATAAATTCCACACTCCTTCGTTACCCTTGAGACATCTACGTGGCTAAGAAAAAATAAACTCCCAAAATTAGACGAACGTTCGAAATCGCGCCACCCATCGGATTTGGTAAACAATCGAACCGGGGTAAAACTAATACAACAACATAAAAATCAACAACGATACCGCTTGACGAGTGCTAAATTAGTCATCTTGCCGCATATAAACGACAGCCAAGAAAGTCGGTCGTACTACAGGCGAGCCTCCAAATCGGTTTACAGTGGTGTTTTCTTTTTACTTTCCCAGTGGGTGTATGGGTACACACACCCGTTGTTGGAGAGGTCGTGAAAAATAGACGGCCCACTAGTGTATGTGCATTGTTTGCGGCGAAAGTAACTAACCTGCTGCGGCACCAATACCGTTCTAGCGGGAACCGGCAGCATACTTGCGGAACTAATCCTACACAAAGCTAATGCAATAAACGACGATGCAGAGTACAACGACATTTCAATTTAAACCAGGGTTATTTTTGTGCACCGATGCTTTCTCTTTGTGATATCTTCTGTTCATTTTCTCCCATCAAGGCTGTTGACATATTTTGTTGATGCGACCCAACAGTGATCCATGCAAGCGTAAGATCAATACGGAAGAAGAAAACAAACCTGTTGACACCGGTGGCACCGAATTGCGCCATATACAAAATGATTAATGAAAGTAAGATCAATACGGAAGAAGAAAACAAACCTGTTGACACCGGTGGCACCGAATTGCGCCATATACAAAATGATTAATGAACAAAACAATGTCTCACTAGTGTCATCACTCCTATGTTGGATGTGGAAATGAGTTGAAACCTGCCAACGACAATCATATGAAACGGGGGGTTAAATGTACCTTTATTGAAAAAATCTCAAATCGGTATGCGATACATTGAATGTTACAAAAAAATCCGTCCGGTAAGCGCGCCCACGTGCTAATCCTGAGTGATATCTCTCTGCACATAGTCTACACATGCCCTCGATCGATCCACCCCCAACGGATTCTGGTGCTGTTTCGCTTTGTTTCATACCTCTTAGATCACCTCAGGTGTCGTTTGCTCACACACACGACTTGAGAGAAATGGTTAAGATTGAATGTTTCAATAGAATAATCCATTCCACGTCCGGGGAGGCTTGATCGTATCGTGTACTTCGATAGGACACCGTAATACCAAGCGGACTACCTTGTGCACACTAAGGAATTCGATTCAACTGTCGATAAAAAATGAATAAAAGATACAATAAATGAAGATCCCCTGCTGAAGGTAACACACGCTGTCTCCGACAGGAATATAAGACGGAAAGCTATACCGTCGTACATGATTTGCAACAGATTTGAAAAGAATAACATATGCCCCATTTCAAATTTTGTGGATCGTACAATGCATCCTACCGAATGAATAGCGCGCACACACACTGTGCTGCCGTAGCATAGTAGTGCAGTGGGAGGAGAGTGATTTTATTACGTTACCATATCGTTGTCAAACACACTCCGTGCGTATTCGCACGGAAGTGTAACCAATAGGTTTGAATTTTCTTTTTAAAAAATATATAAATGTAATAATGGTGGAAATTTCCACTCGCCCAAGGATTGCTCCACGAACAGGTGTCGCACAGTAGCAGCACCTTCCAGTGATAAACCTAGCACATGTGCCATTCTTAATACGCCCGCGTTGCAAATATAAACTCTGTTTCTGCATGGATGTGTGGGTGTGTGTGCGTGTGTGTTTTTTGTATACTCCCCCATCCATCCTTTACACCACGCCACACGCAACTGCCGGAAGTAGCGGGAAAACAAATATTATTCCCGGCAGAGTGATGTCCACACGCCTGTGTGTTACATTAGTAGTAGTTCATAGTTATCTATCAATCTATTCTCTCACACTTTCATCGGCGTCCTTTCTGCACACAAAACTCCCTCGCTATATTAAGTAAATGTTTCATAAGTGTGTGTATGCGTGTGTGTAGGTGTGTGAGAATTGTCTCCTCTATATTATTCTGAATGATACAGTAATTGATGTCCCCAATACAACTAGGCGCCATCCTTATGCACCTTTCTAGCGGATGTTTTTCTAAGAATATTTGTTTCTAAATCTTAGAGTGTCTCTTTTTATGCCCTGGATGATCTTTCTTCTGCTCTTCAAGCAAGAGAACAAAAAATGCTCTTCTCTTCTGTTTTCTCATATCCTTTGCCTTCTGTTTTCCGTTAGTGTCTGCGGGATTTTGCATAGTCGAAGAAAACTGCAACTTAATGAGATTGTTTTTTATACAATCGATTTGAATGTTGTATTCGTAAAACTGTCTCAGAACCAGAACGGAAAACCATTTAAACGTCGCTGTAGAATTCACATCCGATGGCGGATGATTAAAAGTGAAGTGGCACTGGTAGCAGATGCAGCCAATCAAGCGTCCTATCGAGAAGATACGTGTCTGTATGTAAAGTAGGTTCCAGCATCGGCAGCATTCGGAACAAGAGCAAACGCATTCTGTGTACGAATACCTCCTAACATCGAACCTCACCGTAAACAATTAGCGACCGATAGATAAATATCTACGATCATACAAGTATGTGTTTCTGTGTACGTTCCTCGTTCGCTCTTTACAGCGGTGTCTCCATATTTTGCTTTTGTTCGCCTCTTAGTTTCCTATCTTTCTCATCGCTCTTATTATTTTTTGTTTCTTCCTGTCTACTGTACTCCATTGCAACTCTTTCCACGTTCAATAACTATTTACATCTCCCTCCTCTGCCTTTCTGCCTGCCTGCCTGTCGCTGTTCTGTCCCTTAGCGCCGAAGAACTCGCACCACGCGCTTCGCTAAATATACTTTGTTATAGTTAATATTGTAATTGAACCACCCGCTCGTTCACTTGAGCCGCGCGGGTGTAAAGAATGCGCTGTTAGTTAAATATTAACCCCCGCCGCTGTCACCACCATTGCCGCCACGTCTGAAGCCCCCTGGCGATTCCCGAATCTGCTGACGAATCCAAGATGCCAACTATGCTTACAAGTAGTTTCGGGAGAAGAAGAGAGTAGAGAGAGTAAGAACACACTGTTCAATCTTTCACCGAATGATGAGCCATTACTTCTTTAGCTATATCGTCGTCGTCCGCGTCTGCTATTACCAGCTGCACGCTCCACGGGGTATGATGAAGGTGGTTGATGGTGCATATTGCATCTACTATCTTACCTTACAATTATTTCCGTACGCACACATGGAACATGATACACGCAGTGCTCATGTATCGATCCCAGTAGCGATGGAGTCCTTTAGGTGTTCGATAGAAATAGTCATCCTATGTGCCTTGCCTACGGGTTTTTCGTCTATCCCAATTGTATGTACATTTGATTATAACGATAGTCTGCGTCTGTAAGAGAAAAAAGCAATGGATTCACTCGTTTCGTTCCGGGACAACGTACCACAAACTTACCATCTGCCATATTGGCCTCCTTATGCCATTTAAACCTTGAAAACATTTACTCCGAGTGCGATGCAGCAGACCTTCCTCCTCATTTCCACTACACTAGGCAACGACAGCGGCAACAGTGGCAGCAGTCGGCGGTACGGCAGCATTCCGTTTCATCTGGTTCTTACTACTAACATCACCACCACCATCATCACCACTACAGCCATCAGCATCGGCAGCGGGTGGTGATGAATCTCCGGAGTGGAGCATCATCGCTTGGCGATGAGTCAGTCATGAGCAGGCTACCTCTGGTGCTGGGGCAGCAGCAGCAGGACCCGTCGGTGTGGAATTACTTTTACTATCATTACTACCACCACCATCACCGCCACTGCTGCCATTGTTGCCGCTGCCGTTCGTGCTGTGAGCATTACCATTAGTGTTGGGTGCCGGATTCGGTGGCTCGAAGGTGTTTTCTTCGTCGTACATCACGGCATCGGCGCCACTGGACGGTGCATCTTCCGACGGGGCACCTGAAGATGTGTTATTAGTGTCGCCTTCCTCACCGTTCGTGGGGCCAGTGGCTGTATGAGTGGAGGAAGAGGAGGAGGAGGAGGAGGATGCTACTCCTGCATTCGAACCGGCAGTGGTGGTCGCATCGTCCGCTTCCATACCTGGTGCGTCGGTGGTGGTTGTTTGTCCGCCGATCGCCATCGACGAGTTGCTGCAGAAGCTACTATTTGAGGCTCCGTCGAACTGTTACACATAACAAGGTATGAGAAATTTAAAGAAATTTAAGAAATACAAACAAATAACGTACGGTAAAGGTGAACGTTGATCTGGAACAAGCAAAGCTCACACTTACGGAATCGTTACGTCGCTTCTTGTTTGCACTGCCATTGCTGCCCGGCGTCGCGGCAGCAGGTGCAGGACTACTCGTCGGGGTGGTGGACGTGAAGTCGCTTGATTTTCGTTTGCGCGAAGCAGCATCGGCGGGCGAAGAGGCGTTGCTGCTGTTACCACCGCCCACCGTTGCCGAACTGCTCGACTGGGTGTAGCTGTCCGAGATCTTTCGTTCGCGTTTCAGCAGATTTGGGTCGAGATACTGGGCCAGTTGCTTTCGCCGCACGTGCCGAGCTTCGATTTTCATGCCATCTTTTAACAGTTTAATGTGTACCTGTCAAAAATAGAGTAGAAGAATTAGACAATTACTCAAACACTTATTTTTTACATATTTTTATGACAATTCATTTGATTAGTACTCGATAAATAAAGATGGGAATAGCAAAAAATTAGCTGAATCATGATTTCTAACATGATTCTTTCCAGAGAGTAAATGCAAGTAAAAAACCCCCCACCCATTGCTCTTACCGCGTGTTTGTGTACGGAATCGGTGAAGTTTTGTATGCTTTCGGTCAGATCGACGTTCAAATTTTCCGACCGTTCAAACTCGAGCCCGATGAACCAGAGCGAACAGAAGGCGGTCGGTTTCCCGTCGGCACCGCTCAGCGTGGTACCCGAGTTCTGTTCGTGCTGCTCGTAGCATTTCGGGTTGACGTGCGCCAGGTTAATGTGCTGGTTGCGCTCCAGGTTCTGGATCAGGTAGCGTATCTTCGACTCCACCAGGCCGCACCATTCCAGATGATCATCGGCATTACTAGAGCTTACTAGCAGCACGATGAAATGACGATAGCTGTGCAGAAAATTGTTTTTTGAGTGTGATCAATCGCTTTTAAAGCGTCACCGCTACTATTACATACCGATAGAAGAAGCTCGGTGCCTCAAATAGCTTCTCCCACACCTGCTTGCCCATCATAATATCGTCCGTGATCTGCATACCCCGGTTGAACTCCATCAGCATTACCTTTCGCGTCGAGCTTGATACGTTGAACGTGGAGTTTTGTTGCGGATAGGCTGGAGTAATGATTGGCATCAGGTGGAAGCGATCCTGCACATTAACTCGTGGATCCCAAACCTACGGGGGGTGTAAATGAGTGGAAGGCTTAGCTAATTTTGTTGTTTTGCGAATTAATCGTTATCGCTTACCTGAAAGCCAAGGTTTACGTTGTCGGGCTGTTTTAGGAGCACGGGCTGGGGCCACTTCCAGCGCGAGAATACGAGGAAAAACTTGTGCACCAATGTTGCGGCCACTGCGTTCGGGTACAGCTGGCAGGTTCGGGCAACCAGCATCGCCCAAGACACGCCACCGAAGTATCCGAGCGAGTTGGAATAGATTCCATGCCCTGCAATTAATGTGATAGTGAAAATTAGTCTCCCGTCCCTCGAGTCAACTCCCACCGGTTGCTTACGTTTCGCCCAAAGCTTAATCGTCCGCAACGCCAGACGAAAGTTGTCGATTTTTGGTACGAGCCGCAGAATTTCGTCCGTCACCCGGCATCCGTTCAAACTGCGCACTGATTTCTGGTCGAGGTTCTTCAGCAGCATGTCGTCACGCAGATCGAAGTTGTCCGGTATCTCCTTCAATGCCAACCGCGCAAACAGCAAATCGATTTCGATACCATCGAAATTCATTTTTATAACTGGAACGAACGCTTCCTCGACGGCCTGCCGAAAAAAGCCAATTTATTGAAGTTTAAGAATGCCCAAACCGTTCAATGCAATATGCCTAAACTTACCCGACATTCGGTGACTTCCGGCTGTTGCTTTAGCAGTTCGAAGAACGAACCGAAATAATCCGCCCGCTCAATGTTGCGCGGCGCAACGCACAGTGCGTCAATATCGGCCCCTTTATGGTGCACGCCGAGACGGTACGAGCCGAACGTGTAGATTTTGCCCCCGAGCTTCTCGGCCATAGCCTCCGGCATGTTCTTGGCCACCGAGACATCGCGCACCCACTGCTTGACGAGTGTGTTCAGCTTGGCCAGGATTTCCATCCGATGGTTCAGCTCCTCTTCCGCCTCGAACACGTTGTAGGGTTCTACGAACAAGGGAGAAAAGAGTTTCATTACACTGCTCCAGTCTTGTGATCTCTAATCTTACTCGCTAACTTACCTAAGCTTTTTTCCAGCTCCGTTGTCTTCTGGAAATCCTCCGGTTTCGGTTCGGCCGTACTAATAGCTGACGTCATGCCGAGTGTTTTGGCGCCCGAACCGGAACCACCGCCCCCATTGGACTGGGAACGCTCGGAGTTCCACATTTTGTGTGTAGTGAAGGTGGCACAAAACCGCTTCTGAACGTAAAGTTCCACCACTGAAGCTCATCGGCTTCCAAAACTCGGCTTCCCACACTTCGTACTGTGTCAAAACGTTCACGTTACTTTCCGTGCCGAAATTATCCGATCATAAAACAACGCGTAAGGGATATGTGTTGGAAGCAAAACATATGATGCGGATGCATAAATCCTCAAAGTCAAAATATTATTTAGCTAAATTGGATTATCGTCCTTTTTTCAATTCACCTCGTCCTAGAGTCAGTAGTGTTTTTTTTTACCACTTCCAGCGCGAGAATACGAGGAAAAACTTGTGCACCAATGTTGCGGCCACTGCGTTCGGGTACAGCTGGCAGGTTCGGGCAACCAGCATCGCCCAAGACACGCCACCGAAGTATCCGAGCGAGTTGGAATAGATTCCATGCCCTGCAATTAATGTGATAGTGAAAATTAGTCTCCCGTCCCTCGAGTCAACTCCCACCGGTTGCTTACGTTTCGCCCAAAGCTTAATCGTCCGCAACGCCAGACGAAAGTTGTCGATTTTTGGTACGAGCCGCAGAATTTCGTCCGTCACCCGGCATCCGTTCAAACTGCGCACTGATTTCTGGTCGAGGTTCTTCAGCAGCATGTCGTCACGCAGATCGAAGTTGTCCGGTATCTCCTTCAATGCCAACCGCGCAAACAGCAAATCGATTTCGATACCATCGAAATTCATCTTTATAACTGGAACGAACGCTTCCTCGACGGCCTGCCGAAAAAAGCCAGTTTATTGAAGTTTAAGAATGCCCAAACCGTTCAATGCAATATGCCTAAACTTACCCGACATTCGGTGACTTCCGGCTGTTGCTTTAGCAGTTCGAAGAACGAACCGAAATAATCCGCCCGCTCAATGTTGCGCGGCGCAACGCACAGTGCATCAATATCGGCCCCCTTATGGTGCACGCCGAGACGGTACGAGCCGAACGTGTAGATTTTGCCCCCGAGCTTCTCGGCCATAGCCTCCGGCATGTTCTTGGCCACCGAGACATCGCGCACCCACTGCTTGACGAGTGTGTTCAGCTTGGCCAGGATTTCCATCCGATGGTTCAGCTCCTCTTCCGCCTCGAACACGTTGTAGGGTTCTACGAACAAGGGAGAAAAGAGTTTCATTACACTGCTCCAACCGCTCAATGTTGACTTAAACAATCTAGGATATCTGTATTATTACTACTTTCCTATTCCTTCTAATGATCTTTCCGACCAACCATCATCATTTTGATGGATGGAAGCTATTGCAGGGTCGGTTTGTATGCTACTTTCTCCAGGACCTAGCCACAGTGTAAAAAATTAATTTAAAAACTGACTACAAAAGGATAGAAAAGGGATAACTAAAAACACAATCATGGAAAACAGTCATAGAACGAAGCCTCATAGAACGATAGTAAAAAAACGCACACATAGCGCTCTAGATACAATACAACTTGACTTCATTGGCAATTGCGTAATGTACAAGACGTTCTGTTCAAAGCGTAAACCGAACATATTCTTTTCGACGATTTTCATTAGCCAAGCCTACCCACCAGCAACGTACTACCCGCACTCTCATCACCACTGCGCCAATTCTGCTGTCTTCCGCGTCCACCGCGGTTGCCGCCTTCGTCACGATTGTTGCCTCGACCCCCACCAGCA
>KZ067943.1:59171-69742 GCA_002091845.1 Anopheles cracens
TTCCCGCTCCATTGTGGATGAGGCGATGGGCGCTGGAATAGGAGCTGCTTCCGTGAGTCGATCGGTTGCGGAACACATTTTTTTTATCGAGCGTTCGCAGCGTTTAGAGCATATCAGCTGGGAAGGAAAGGAAAGCAGAGAGAACATTTAAGGCTTCGCATAAACATAACCCTCCGCTATCGTACCGGACCGTAGGATACAAAACATGTAAGCCACTAAGGCGAGAGAGAAAAACGATTTGCGGTGCACAGTGTTGATGGTTTTATTGATATACTTTGGGAACATCCGGCAGAGGCGATCACATTTCGCTCGGTTTTGTCCCAGTGCCGCTGTTGGTTGGAAAGATAACCTCAATCCGGTAGGGAACTTTCCCTGCCTTGGGCCAATACACTAGACTTGCTAAGGATTCCGCATCGTTGCAAGTCCAATAGCCAATAATGCAAATAAAAAGGGTTGCCACGATGATTAACGTCAACTTGTAGGAAAAGCTATACTCTCAGGGTATGTTAATTAATAATTGCACATAAAATCATAAGCACATGGCGAATTACTTTGGAAAACATTGCATATTAAACATAGGCCAGGCAAACGACTTCTTAAAGTATGTATATTGACATTTCTTCCAAAACAAATAGTTTTAATACATTTTCATACAATGATGGGGAAATATGTAAAATTAATGCAATTTAAGTTGAATAACAATAACTTTCTCTCGATGTCTTAATATGCCTTTAGGGATTGGATCTTGCAATTGGAAATTTCAATGCAAAATATTGGAAACTGTGATTACCCATTGTATAGCACATAATACGTCAAGTTTAGATGAGCATTCAGTAAAATACGGTCGAAAACCCTAAAGTCCACGGTTGACTTTCACTCCATCACTGAGCGGGTAAGTTTAGAAGATATCCTCCATGTTAGTGCACGAAACTACAATTTCTTGAATTGCTGTGTAACCCACGACAGACGACGGCGCATTCGGTCATCTCCAATATCATCTTCATGTTCAGCGCACAATCGAACGATCTCTTTGCGAGATCTCGTTTACCCAAACCCGACCAACCCGTCGCAAACGGAATGCAGCGCCGGCCAAGCATTACGATGCAGTTTACAAACTTACAAGCAACCCCGATTCCCAATCAATCTCCGACGGGGCCTGCGGAAAAAAAACGGGATCAACATTTGACGCTCCCTTGGCCGGGTTGCGTCCTCTGGCGGGACCGGTCCATCGTCCGTGACCGTGATTGATGATAGATTAATCACATCGTCACGGGATGCGAGATTCGACGGTCTCTCCTGCCCGGTGCCTGTCAGGCGCAAGCGTTGATGAGCTGTTAGATTTCGGTGCTGATGCTCCAGCGAACCCGATGTCGGAACCAATGTCTCTGACACAGGCGAGTATGTAGGCGCTGTTGCCAGACATCGACGATTGCGATTAGGGGAGGGAGAGCGAAAGCGAGAGAGAGAGAGCAATTAATCTTGCCAGAACTTCGGCGGTACTCCAATTCCTAGACTTCTTTATTTGTTTTCGATCGATCTTTTTTTACAAGGAAGAACGAGAGACAAGAATGAGCACAAACCAAGCCAAAGATGGCGATGGTCTAATCGCTTCGGGCGACATGCCAACACGATCACCGGAGTTTCGACAGCAAAATAAACAATTTTCGACCAACTCCAAGCAGGCTGGTAGTATCTCGTCGAGTTCCCCGGTCTGTTCTCGGACGCAAAACCCTTAAAAGCTGAGTCGAAAGTGACGCTGTTGACGGTTGTCATATATTTGTTGTACGGTTGCGATTACTCAAGTTAACCAGCCGAGCGAGTTTGTTTGATCGAGCACAATTTATCTTCAGCACGGCAACACCCCATCAGCCGAAAGGTCAGCACCACCAACACCGCCCCTCGCGCGCACGATCTTCGGTCGTAAATTAGGCCCGTTGATCAGGTTCTTCCTTCCGGTCGTCCGCGCGAGAGTCCACGCCGCTGATCGATGGAACTGCTGCACTGGGGCGTGAGAAAGTAAGCACCCGATCCCGATCAAGTCGCGTTTGTTTGATCAACATTTGGGCAATCCGTGCCCCGTCTCGGCCCCTTCGTGGCGGTGGAAGTAAACAAACACACACGCCCGCACCGTGGTCCCTCGCCTCGCCCGGTGCTTATGTTTATCGCATCGCTCGCGCAGTGGAGTGTGGTTTGATTACACCAAACCCCCGGCCGAGCTTAATTGATTGTGATCGATGAATGATGCGCTGGCGTGGTGGTAGTAACACCGGGAGGGAGGGTGTGGAGCAACCGGCGAGCGCTGATGATAATTACGAGCGCTGAGATTGCGCTCAATGACGATCGTTCGATAGGTGCGTGAATCGATGGGGGATTGTGATCGATTGAGTGGCTTAATCGCTTCCACCCCAAAACGGTCGAGGGGTGCGAACCGGGAAGCAGGTGTCTCAGATAGAGTATCGGTGTGAACATGAATAGAATTAATTATTTCGAGCGCGAGAGAGGGAGAGAAAAACGAATTTGAATTATGCCCCGAATGACGGATGGAACTGATAATATTTATTAATTAATCAATCATCCGACATATCTCTTATCAATTACTTTATATTGCATGGAGCTGGAGCCCGTCCGAACCGGCGAGAAAGCAATGGTTTATGGTGCGCACGCTGGGGCGTTGTAAAATTTATGGAAGACTGTTTATGAAGCAATAATCTGAAGCGAGTCGATCAGCAGGAGCATAATGAAGCCGATGCATATCTCTGCTCTGTGCAGCCTAGAACCGTGCACAGCGCGCTTGCTTCACTCGTCCTCAATTCTTCAGAATCGTAGCGATGAAAGCGATCAAAACGCGGCGGCGAAACCGACGATCGCGCTAGAGAGAGAGGCCATAATTTTACGACAATGTTTTGAAAACCATAAACCACAATCTGGTCAATGATGTCGCGGGCTGCGGGTGTTTCCCCGGCCAGTTCGTGCCTGGCTTGCAAGCAGCCCGCCAAACTCCGCCACCGAAAAGGGCGGCCCGTTAAAAGATTGTGTGTGTGTGATTTTCGGTGCGATCGTCGCGGCCCGCGGCTCGCAGTGGAATGGGTTTCGAATTATTTTAATTTTAGATTAACGACCGAACGGGGGCGCCCCCGTGCGAGTGTGCGATTTGAGCCGTTGAAGGGTTTTTGGATTTGGAACCTGTCGGGCCGAAAAAAATCGGGAAGGTGGGAGTGAATAAATTTGCCGTATCTTATTGCCAGAGGGAATGGAATAAAATATAACTGAGAAGGAGGACCGTGGTGGGACAAAATATGATTTTTGTTTTTTTTTATATATATATGCGAGCGTTCTGCTAATGTATTTCCGAATGAGTAAGTATCGGGTGTCCCGTGGGCCAGGTGTGTGAGCATAAATTATGCTTTCGGAAGTAAGGAAGAGTTCTAGCAGGTGCACGTCACTATCGATTGCAACAGAGGTGTCAAACTCTACCCCCGAAAAAAAAACGTCATAATTCTGTCTCGAAGCTTACACACATCTCACACGAGCGAAAAAATAACTCATCCCAACGATCGCGTGAGCAGATACATATTCCCCACCCCACCCCGATCGTCCCACGCATGCGCCCCCATGGTCCGCGGCGAGGTTAATGCGGTGCTAAAGTTAATGGTAGAAATCAATCAACAATTTCGTTCCCGCACGCGGCCGATACGCCCAGGGGCCCGGGCGATCGATGAGCGATTGGCAATTTCCTAAAAAAGAGCATCCATAACATTGATCACCACGAGAGCGCGCGCGCGCGCGCGCGCGTCCAGCACGAACGTGTTTAATCAATCTTAATGATGTACGAACGCCCGCTACGGGCCCGGTTTGGGGCGACCGTATCGAAAGTTTAATTACTGCACATTTTAACCTTCTTTAAATTTATCATCCCAAGAATGCCGCCTCCCTCCGGGTGGAGCGATCCAGGGGAGGGTGGTTTCTAGCGTGCCAGAAACAGTCCGATTGAGCCCTGGGAGCCCTTGCGTATGGTGCTGCTTAGTGAAAGGTGTTAAAAAAGCGGGTTTGGGATACAGTGTTTCGCATTCGGTTGGCATTAACGCTTCAACCGTGAGCTTCAATTGGTAGTTGTTAATTTATGGTCAATCCAACTACCTCAAACCAATCCTCAACATAGTGCGTACAGTTTGGAACAAAAAATTGTTAGAAAAGAATTTCTTGATCTTAAATCAGGTTTCTGAAAATATCAACTATTTAGATAAACTTCCTTTGAAATTAAACAAATTTGACAGAGCTTCTTTAACTTGGAGTAATCTGCTACGGGCAATTGAAAACGCTCTAAACTAAGCAATATTACTTGAAGTACATCAATTGATCTTAAGGTATATAAATTTGTGTTGTGTCTTAAGATAATTTTCCATAGGAAGAGATAATTGAGGTAATGTTTTCTCTTCTGTTCTAAGATAGACTGGGAGCACTCAGACATAAAGTTAATATTGCTCACTTTGGTCAGTAAAGGAAGTTCAGAAATAGCAAACATATGAAGAAAAACAGAACCATGTCTTCAAGTCCCAAATATAAAAGATTAAATCTATATCAAATCAACATTAGACTCCCAATATGCAAGCCAATTTCCATGAAAAATCATCCATCATCATCATCCAATCATTGCAAACATCGTCTAATCTTGCGGAAGTCCTCACACGGGAGCAATCCTAAAAGCGGTGGACGTCGGATAAGTCAAAGTGTTCAAGAACAGACCAAAACATCGGTAAATATTTCAATTTGCGTGCCAGCAGGCATCTCGGTTAGAAGATCTTAAATTTGTGTTTATGATCAAAAACGAATCTGGAAGAAATGTTAAGTACTTAATACAGTACTTCAAGAAAGCGTCATTCTAATTGCCCATTGGGCGGCGCTTAAAACTTAGGCACCGCTCTGACATTCATCGAACAATACAAAAGACACGAACATCAGACGTCGGTCAGACATCCTCGAGCGAACAGGACAAACATAGTATCGAACAAACTGATTTGGTTTAGTCTGCCATGTGCGATTCACACCCATGCTGAATAAACCTTGCAGATAAAACTGTAGTTTATATTACGATAAAGTGTGAATATTTAACAAATATACCACATGAAAGCAGGGTTTGTTATGATGCTACGCGACGCTACGCGACAACAGACCGTTGCTAGAGCACCTTATCGAACTTGTCTTGTTTGTTTGGTTTGTTCGAGAGGTGACAGAGCGGTGTCTTATAGTTGCCCAAAACTGTCAAACTGGAATAAAAACATCCAGTGTCTACAGTTGTATCGGTAATGATGGTTTGAAATGAAGCCCGGGTCTATAGAAAAACACTATACGCAGATTAATCACCTCCAAGACGAGTTTGAGCTAACATTTACAAATTTCGAGTAATAGCGAACGAAAAAAAACAGGAGACATTATAGTTATGACACGCACTGTCCAGCAGCTATCGAAAGATCAACGTTCATTCGTTTACGATGAGAAGAATCAAAAAGGACATTCCAAGCCCCCTAACTGGATTTGGAGCTGATCTTGTGATTGAACGGCCCCATCCTATCCAGGTAGGCTTTCGGCGATGCCTGCGATTCGACGTTGTAAAAATTTACCCCTTCGAATTAGCCCCCGCTGCAGTCGGATCAATCAACCAGGGACACCGCCGCCACCCTGCAGCCCACTGTGAGCCTCCCTCTGCCACCCCGTGCACGCGCCCCCCGGCGGACGCGAATTAATCATTCTAACAACGTCCAATCTAATCAAACCGGGCGGCTCGGGGAATCTGATTCCAGATCAGCAAACAGCCGGGGCCACTCCCGCACGCTGGTAGCCCGATTTCCGGACAGCTCGCCCGCGGCTCGACCGCATCGGCTGCGGAGAAACCATACAAGTCAGGGCAAGAATTCGCTGGATAAAGTTACCGCATTCGAACGACACAAAAGAGAGAACGGGAAGCAAAAAAAACAACCAAAAAGAGGCACGTGTATCCTTACACCGATCGGGCCGATCAAGCGATAAGGATTGAGAAGTGCGGATGGATGGAAATAATCATAAAAACATAAACTCACCCCACCCTCTCCCGTACCACCTCCTTACCACCTGCTGCTCCCATCCCCTCATATCGCAGCGCCTAACCATCATTAGCAGCAATTCATTGGCATTCTCACGGAATGTTAATTGATTTTGTTCTTTCGGGTTTCGTTGTTTTTTTTACGACGCTTCACAAGCCGCAGATTATTATTTTCGCTTGGCCTAACTGTTATGGGCGCACACACCTGGCCTCGGGAGAGCGCGAGTGAGGGAGGCACTGTGTCCTAGAGTGCCGGGTTTGGTGTGGCAGGGTATTAAAAAATATTAAATATAGCTCGATTACGGCTGGAAAAGGATCGCCCGAAACAAACAAAAACCTGAACGAGGCGCTTTAAAACACACACACACACGCAAAAAACAACATCCAAAGTAATGATCACTTGATCGTTCATATGGTGATCGTTGAAGTGTTCTTCCCTCTCTCTTTCGCTCTGTCTTTCTTCCTCTCTTTTTGTAGCTAACAATATTCATCCCCTAAAACTTAATAAACGATCGCTGAATAAGCGATTGGCAAGGCGCACAGAGTGTAGCAAAAAAAATGATAATAAATGAGAAGAGCCAGCGGCCGGGACCTAAACGGACACAGAAACACGAAGCTCAATGGGATACACGGACTGGTTAGAGTCCGTCAAGTGATGGTTTGGACACCGCACAACAAAAACAAATCTAAAGTAAAACGAAACCTCACAGAAACTGGAACTGGGCAACGGGATGGGCAACAGCGAAAAAAAAAGGCACATACTTCAAACTTCAGCCTGCCACAAACCACAACCGCGATACCGCGAGTGAGCCTAATTTAGGTGCAGCTCATCAAACGTCACTGCGGCAGCAACACAAGCAACAAAAAAAAAGCAAACGCGATCTCCTCCATCTCCGCAAGATCTCGCCAGATCTCGCCGGGTGAGTCAGGCCCCGGCACGGGCGACAAAGACCGTGAGAAGCGCGGTCCGATATCTGGTCGCTTGTGTGACTAATCGTGTTTCAGGTGGCCATTTTTTCACTCCACGCCACGGATCGATAATGGTCCTTGCCGGGAACAGAGGGCGACTCGAGCATCGAGTGAGCAGCGACAGGCGCAAAAGACGCTACATTAGACGGTGACGGTGGCGTCCGCCGCCGAAAAACAGCGTCCACGACCGACAGGGCGGACAAAGGTGGGGTCGAAAGCGCGCGCGGCTCGGTCGCCGGCGCGAAGTGCCAGGGAGGGAATAATAAATTGATAAAATTTAAATTACAATATTTATTTATGCAAATCGATTGGGCACATCTCGCGTTTTTATTTTGTGGTTCTTTTTCCTCTCTCTCTCTCTATCTCTTTCTCTTTTAGTTGCTTCCCTTTCGGCTAGGCATGCTTCGTTGCGGAATGAGCCGAGCGAACACAAACACACACACACACCCAGCAACCTGTTGCGTCGGAATGTTGCGCCGTCTGGCCGCCGATGGTGTGGGGCCGGCGACGCAAATGTTTTATTGGCCGTTCAGTTGAAAGTATGAAAAGGTAAGGTTTGGTTTTACTAAACTCTCTTTTTCATTTATAATAATGCCGTGGTAATGTCACATCATGTATGCTATGTTGGGTTATTATCGTATTTATTGTATTAAACAGCATTAATTTCGATATATTTTTGTGAAGGAACTATTACCAACGCCTTGTGTTGTACGCTTGTACATGCATACTTTTCAGATTTAAAAAGAAGATGTTTTAAATTTTAAAATTATATATCGTAAAAAAAAAACGAATGAAACAATTGAAAACGAACCAGAAAATAAATATAACAGAAAACTCGACCCGAAAAACATACTAAAAACCAAAACCAACAAACAGAAGCCCTCAGCATCAGGTTGGTTGCATACTTTCGGGCGCTAACATGCTCCAAACGCTCCCTCGATCGTTTCAGCGATGGTTGTTCCCCCAATAAAGAACCCACCGGCAGTGGGCTGGTGCATTGATGGAGCAAATAAATAAAAATCTCTACACACCACGACGACCCAGCAGCAGCAGTTCGTTCGACGCTACTCAGATCCACGACACGGACAAGTAAGCGCAATGCGGCATGTCCGCCTGCTGCTGCCATTCAGACGCGCGCGCGAGATAACTTCCTTTTTCGTGGGCTGGGCTGGTGGTTTTTAATTTCTGCTTGCCACCGAAACCTACCATCCCGTAGTCTACCAGTGCCGGCCGGTCCAGAATTCAACCCGGACCGACAGTGACCGTCCAGTTTCGAGTAAACCCTGTCGCGGGGAGCCTTTTTTGTGTCACTTTTTTGTAATGTTTTGTGAGTTTTCGCAAGCCGCACCGTCCACCGTTCGCACGGTGGTTGCACGTGGACGTGGTTTGTTGCTTCTTTTTCGTGTGTATGTGTGTTTGTGTTTGTCCTGTTGTCCGGACTGCCGCTCGCGCAAAGGTAAAACTCGATCACAGGGCGCACATTCCTGCCCGGCAACTGGTTGAACCACTGGCTTACTCGCCAACAGCGAGATAATGGAATTCGCATTCGAATCCGCAAACCCGATTCCGATCCGTGCCCGCAGCTCGTCCCCGGCTAATCCAGTGGCGGCTGCAAAAGTTCGCTGATTCATGGCGTCGAAATGTGGCAAACGCGTCGGTTACAGCGCGCGAACGGGCGATTACGTCCCCGGGGCACTCGGCTGCACCAGATTTATGCCTTCTCATGCTTCCCGGTGCAGTCGCCCGCAGGCAATGGGGTCAGTTACCGGTGGGTTGTTGCATCCACCCTCGGGGCCCCGTGCTGCTGCTGTGCTTTCTGGTTCGTAGTTTTTTTTTGTGTGTTCAATGCTTCCTCTCTCATGCTCTCACCGTGTCCCTAAACACTTGTCTAAACGAGGTGAAGGGCTTTCGCTGACGGTGGCGGAAGGAAGCGGGATGACCCACAGCACCAAGGTACTCCAGAGGAAAGCGGTCAAGATTGAATTTCCACACGCCGCAAGACGAACATCCGCAGGATGTGAGCAGCGAACGCAGCGAAGGTGCAAGGCCAAAATGTTTAAAACACTTGCAGTCAACAACGGCACTTTAAGCGATCGCCCGTGGGATGCATTAGGTGGGCAACGAAGTTCCTGGCAGCGTTTTTCTGTATCTTCAATATATGCTTAGGAATACATTCAAATACTGCCTACTGTGATGTAGTAGAGTTTGAAGGTGTTCCCACAGGGAACTGTTAGATGAACGTTCCTAAAGGGTCAACATCGACAGATCTGCTCTCCTTATCTATGCTATAAAACTATGTTATTGTTTTCTTAGTATTTTTTATCGAGATATTCAAGTGTTTATCTTCATCTCTAGTAGAGATTTCGGAAGCATGTTTCAAGAGCGTTTTCTTGCAAAACAAGCTTTACAAAGCATCACACAATTCGACAAACCGATCTGACCGACAGTCTGAACCGGATTGGAAACCAAACAAAAACCTTCCACAAAACATTACCCTGCACCTAACATCACGTGCACCAATTTTCTCATCCATCTTCATTACACACTCGCATCCACGCCGCCCGGTACGCCATCTTATCCAATTTCATTGGCTTCAAGTGTCCCCACGGGGCATTCCGGGCCGTCGCAGGTGAACTTTTCCGTCCCATTTGCTGTCGCCAACTTTCTTTCTCCAACTTTGTGGCATAGAGCCGCGCGTGCAAAATTAACATTCCAACGTTCGGCCCGGAACCGGCGCGGTGGAAATGAATTATCGTTCACTTACTGGACAATTTCTGAGATTCTTGCCCGCCCGCCCGGCTGCCGCTCGCTGTGGAGGGGCGACTGCCTTTGATGAATGTGCCTCAATAGCCGGCTTCTCCGATGACAAATTCCCACGATCCTGCATGTCAGATTCTTCCCGTCCGTCCGGGAGGGTTCTGTTTTTCTTCTTTTTCGCTTTCCTGAGATATATTTAATTTTGATAGCTCCAAACTTTCAGTGCAGGGAGCGGGATATGAAGTTAACGAGCAGGATTTATCGGACCCCACTGGCGGCAGGTCCCAGCCAGGAGGAGGAAAGCGAAGCGGACACTCCGGTATCGCAGTCTCCGCCCAGGTCCTTCAGCAACAGGACGACACTCCATCAGCGGGAGAAGTTTGTTCTTAATTTCATGATAAATCAAAATAAATTGACAACCACCAACCACCCGAAACCCGCTCCTGCTGTCCCGGGAGGTCACCGCCTCTTTCCAATCGCGCCACCCGCCCAGAATGGGGGAAGAATTATTGTCGAAATTAAATCCAAATTTGCTTCCTTCCTTGCGCTTCTCGTCCGAACCGAACGCCGAACCGATTAAATGTGTCCACCAAACCGTAAGCTTCACTCCCGGAATCGCACTCGCATCTCGGGAAGCGTACTTTCCCCCACCGGTCGGATATATCGAACAGACAGCGCCGTGCGGTGTTCTCCGTAATCTCTAAGACAAGATCCGATTTCCATAACATGCCAGCTTTTTCTCTTTTTTTGGTTGCGCTCCTCACCACTG